>JAVXUP010003042.1:0-10000 GCA_033070095.1 Escallonia herrerae | reverse complement strand
GTCCTTAGGGGTGCCGACGCGAGCCCCCAGTGCCAGAGCACGTAGGCCAGTCACGCAGGCACCCCGGCGGAGATAGTGTCCTGGCGGAGTAGCCTATCCCGTGAGCATATAACATGATTGCAGCGCATGGGGCGCGGTTGAGTGCGGGCGACGAGGGTCGCAGAGTGATCTCCGAGCGACGAGGGTCGTTGCGTGGATGGCGCGCGACCGTGAGCGACGGTTGTCATGGCGACAGAGCGGCCACAAGTGACGGTCATCGAGACTACGGGCGACGGTCATCGCGACGAAGGGGCACGGCCGAGAGCGACGGTTGTCGCGACTATGGCGGAGTGCGGCCGCGAGCGACGGTCGTCGTGACAATGGGGTGGGGTCAAAGGTGACGGCGTCGGTGTTCAAGGCAGGTGGCCGACCCCCATGGGGTGGCCGACCCCCAAGGGAGGCCGATGCTTGGGGGAGGCCGAGCCTAGAGGGAGGCCGACCCCCCGAGGGTGGCCGACCCCTTGGGGGAGGCCGACCCCCCTTGGGGTGGCCGACCCCCAAGGGAGGCCGACCTTGGGGGAGGCCGACCCTAGAGGGAGGCCGACCCCTTGGGGTGGAAGGCACGCCGAAGTCGCTTCACGAATGGTTCACGTGACTTGAGCATGCGTTGCTTTGACCGGCCCTCGAGCGTTGAAAAGTTGACCGCTGACTGGGTGATGTGTCGTGCAAAGTGGGTCCCTTGGCGGGTCTTGGGGTGCGACCAGAATAGGGTATGAACATAAGCCCCCTGCGTGCGGCGGGCGCGGAGGGGCAACCCGAGCGGGCGTCGCATGCATAAACGATGTGGTTACAGCCCCTGTTGCTGCGGGGGCCAAGGTTCCTGGTAATGGAGCCGGCGATGACGCTAAGCCCGTGTAGCAGTTTGATTGAGCCGGCGATGGCTTCAAGGTTGTGAGCCCATCCCGTAGTTTGATTGTGCCGGCGATGGCTTCAAGGTTGTGAGCCCATCCCGTAGTTGATTGTGCCGGCGATGGCTTCAAGGTTGTGAGCCCATCCCGTAGTTGATTGTGCCGGCGATGGCTTCAAGGTTGTGAGCCCATCCCGTAGTTGATTGTGCCGGCGATGGCTTCAAGGTTGTGAGCCCATCCCGTAGTTGATTGTGCCGGCGATGGCTTCCAGGTTGTGAGCCCATCCCGTAGTTTGATTGTGCCGGCGATGGCTTCAAGGTTGTGAGCCCATCCCCTAGTTGATTGTGCCGGCGATGGCACTAGCCCGTGCTGGCGCTCAGCCCATGCCGCAGGGAGGGGTCCTCGTGCAGGAGCACTACGAGCGGAGCCTCCAGAATGCCGCACACTCTAGAGAGTGGGTTGAAGGTCTTCCATGCCCATGGCGGGGGCGCATGGTGTGGTGAACGGGTGTTATGCCCGGAGGCTTGTAACATGGTCGTGGTGCATGGACATGGCGACGATTGTCGCGGGGACAATACATGGTGCCGGAGCACATGTCATGAAAGTGGTGGGGCGACGAACGTCGCGAAGCAATACTTTGTGCCGGGGCACATGTGATAAGAATGGCGCATGGGTGCGGCGACGAAGGTCACGGAGCATATACTTGGTGCCGGGGGCACGCATGATGAGAATGGCGCACGGGCGCGGCGACGAACGTCGCGGAGCTATACTTGGTGCCGGGGGCACGTATCATGAAGATGGCGCACGGGCGCGGCGACGAACGTCGCGGAGCTACAGTTGGTGCCGAGGGCACGCATGATTAGAATAGCGCATGGGCGCGGCGACGAACGTCGCGGAGCTATACTTGGTGCCGGGGGCACGCATGATGAGAATGGCGCACGGGCGCGGCGACGAACGTCGCGGAGCTATACTTGGTGCCGGGGGCACGCATGATGAGAATGGCGCACGGGCGCGGCGACGAACGTCGCGGTAGTGCATCAAGTGACCATTGGCGTTGAGCGCGCGTTATAAAGAGCGCGATGAGTTGGCACAAGCGACGCGGTTCAAGGAGATGGCACGCGGGCGACGGGGCCTGTCGCGGAGCTGTCATGTGAATGCGTGCGACGAAGGTCGTGGAGGTGGCGCGCGGGCGCGCACTGCGGTCATAGCGGTGACGGCGCGTGGTCGACAAACTGTGGCGAGGCGCCGGCGGACGGGAGCGTAAAGTAAAGGAAAAAAGAAAGAAAAAGAAAAGAAAGAAAGAAAGAATAGAAAAAGAAAGAAAGAAAGAGAAAATAAAAAGAAAAAGAAAAGAAAATTGCCCACCCCTATATAAGGAGCGGAGGGGGGCAGGGGCGGAGGCACCGCCATTTGTGCCTACGCAAGTCAGAGAGAGAGAGAGAAAGAAAGAGAGAAAAAGGGATGGTGAGAGAAGAGGTGGAATTGGGCGAGGGGTCGTCGGGGCCAGGGGGTCGGCCAGTCGGTGGCTCTGCGAGGGGAGGGGGTTCGGCCAGCCACGGGGGCTCGGCCGCACGAGGGGGGTCGGCCCAGCGAGGGGGGTCGGCCGGACAGGGTGGGTCGGCCCAGCGAGGGGGGTCGGCCGGGCAAGGGGGATCGACCCAGCGAGAGGGGTCGGCCGCGCATGGGGGGTCGGCCAGCCACGGGGGGTCGGCCGCACGAGAGGGGTCGGCCGAGCGAGGTGGATCGGCCGGACGGGGTGGGTCGGCCCCGCGAGGGGGATCGGCAGGGCAAGGTGGGTCGGCCCAGCGAGAGGGGTCGGCCGCGCAAGGGGGGTCGGCCGCACGAGAGGGGTCGGCCGCACATGGGGGGTCGGCCAGCCACGGTGGGTCGGCCGCACGAGAGGGGTCGGCCGCGCAAGGGGGGTCGGCCGCACATGGGGGGTCGGCCAGCCACGGTGGGTCGGCCGCCCGAGAGGGGTCGGCCGCACATGGGGGGTCGGCCAGTCACGGGGGGTCGGTCACGCAGGGTGTCCGACAGGCCCAAGTCCCATCCTCACAGCCCGGAGCGACGCCAGCAGCAAAAAAAGTTCGGCAGAAGATGTGGGCGAAGCCGCGAGGGGCCGCGACGGGTACATCGCGACCGCCGCGGGATATGATGACTGTACCTGTGCCGGCGCCGCCAGTCGATGAGGCCATACCGTCAGTGGGTGTCGAGGCGGCAGTGCCGTTGACCTTTGATGATGGCGGTAGGAGGTCCTACGATCCGGAGCCAGATAAGACAAACACATTGCTGGGGGCGAGGGGAGTAGTACCGTGTGTACCGGACCGTGAGCTGTGGAGGGAGTTGGCCATTCGTGTGGCAGACGGAGCGTTCAGGACACCGTGGGGTGGTCCGTCGATGGGAGAGGAGCCTCGGCTGTCGTCGCCCTACCTTCGCGCGCCGAGCCCGGCGGAGGCGCCCGTGATGTCGCCGAGGTATGTACCGGCATTGTTGATTGGGAGAGAGGACATACCTTGGTCGCCGGTGATGTTCAAGGGCCATAGTGCGATGCCGGTAGGGTGGGACTTTTGGTGTGAGCATATGTTGGAGACACCGGTGAGGGCGCAGGTGTTGCAGGCACTAGGGCTGTTACCGGCGATCAATGTTACGGCGAGGGGGGTGGAGTTATATAGGGATACGCCAGGGATGACCCGATTGCTGGCAAGATGGAGCACGCAGTCGCATACGTTCGTGACCGAGTTCGGGGAGATCGGGCCGACGTTACTCGATGTGTTGATGCTGACAGGGCTGCCGATACACGGGGAGGTGGATGCACGGGTGACCCGGCTGAGCGGGGAGGAGCGGTTGTTGCAGACGCAGCTACTGGACATTTTGGCGGAGACGAAGAGGCACCGGAAGGGGACGTACGGTGGGTGGCTGCGCCAGTTCTACGGCACGCCGCAGGCGAGGACAGGCCAGAAGTTGGGCAATGCTGCCCAGTTTGTGATGGGTCCGTATCATGGCAGTGATCGGTACGAGTTGGTGGCGTTTTTGGCGATGTTCTTATCGAGGTAAATTTTGTACTGTCGTGTGATTATTTGTGAATATATCGTATGTCCTGCTTGCCCTGTAAAACGTCAAACTGACATATGTTGCCGGTCGTTGTTTGCAGGTTTGTGTTTGAGGGGACACCTGAGGATGGCATTTCCCCGAGGGTGTTTCCCTTGGCCATTAGGATGGCGCAGGGAAGGCGGGTCGGCTTGGCTCCGGTGTACTTGGGCACGTTATACTCGCGGCTAGATCAGTTCGTGAATGACGTGAAGCGGTCGTATGGTCGGTATCAGGTGGCGACATACGTGGACTGGATGTTTTTGCAGAGGTACCTGTACGAGTGCTTTCCAGGGTACCGTCCTGACGGATACCCACTCGCACACCCGTCACCGACGATGGGGACAGTGACCCGTCCAGGCAGGTCGCGGCAGGTGGCGTTGTGGTGTAGCGGGTCTCGGGCTTTTGCTTGGGCAGGCATCAGGAGGCCGGGGTGCCCGTTGGCACAGATTCTAGACAAACGGGGGGAATGTGAGCGACGGCCCTATATGGAGATGCATGCGTCATATGGTACGCCGCCATGGCTGCACGTGCAGGAGGTGACGACAGATCTGAGCCGGAGAGGCGAGCTAGCGCCAGGACAGCTGGCGCTATTGGTCGCGTATTTTCCCGGCTGGCTTCCGGTATTGACAGATGATGGCGGGAAGCCCGCCGAGTGCTGCTATTATGTGGCGAGGTATTGCCCGGACCGTCTGTCGTTGGCATTCGGGTACGATCTAGAGCCCCCATGCGGTTATGACAGCCCTTGGAGTGTGGCGACGGCTTTTGGGTATACACTATATGACAGAGCCCGCGAGTGGCCGGCACCGACGACAGAGTGGAGGCAGCCAGGGACAGAGGTGGCAGGGGCGGTGACCGCGGATTATGCGCATTGGTGGGAGCGACTGCGAGGGAGCTGGGCCGGATGGCTGGCACAGCCGTCAGGCACACGTCGACAGGTAGATGTGTTCGCATGTGACCGAGCCCTGAGTTTGATATCGGCCACAGTCGCGAGGCAGTGCGGGATGCTGTCACTGGTGACCGGGAGTTCTGTTCCGAGCTCGGAGAGGGAGGCGGAGGAGGATGCCGTAGAGTTGGGGGACGCGGCTCCCGGGGAGGACCGTGGGGAGGAGCCTATTGCCGAGGGGCCGAGGGTGCCGGGGGCCGGCAAGGGGCCCTTGTCGGCATTGCGAGTGGGGATGATGGAGACAGCTCGTCAGGCTAGTGCTGGTACCTCAGCCCCACACCTATCAGGGGCGAAGAGGCCGCGCGACGTATTAGAGGAGCTAGACTCTGAGGTTTGCTTCTGTCCTTTCTTTTTGTCGTATAAATATGGTTTGCATATTGCTCATAATCTGTGAACTGACAGCGGTTTTGCCAGGGGGACGAGGAAGAGGCGGTCGCGGGGGGGAGCGAGGCCGAGACTGAGATCGCAGGCGAGGAGGCTATGGCAGCCGAGGCCGGCAGATTAGTTGACAGTGACGAGACCGAGGCCGTTGAGCTATTGACGGCCAGTGTGCCGAGGAGGGTGAGCCCATTGCCTGCTACGGAGGAAACGGTGGGGGCACTATACGGCGGAGAGGGGAGCGATACGGTGATGTTCGACATTGACGAGGACTGGTGGACAGGCATGGAGACGCCGGTTGTGGGAGGTGATGGTGGCGAAATGGCGGAGCCTGAGTCTGTTGTTGCTGCCTCGATTCGTGAGCGAGAGACACCGGTTCAGGCCGTGGTGGTGCGACGGCATGACACATTGCCGGAGTCCGTGGTTGAGGTCGGAGCTACTCTTCTGGCGATGCACTCAGCCACGATTGGGGCGCAGAGGGCGGGTGGGATGTCGGAGATTTCTGCAGCGGGCGGCAGTGGCGCGACAGTCGGAGATATGAGTAGAGGATCCTCGAGCGGTCAGGTGGATGTGGCAGCTTGGGGGGGCCTCCAGCTACCGGCGGAGACTGTGCGCCGGTTAGAACTGGTGAAGGCAGCGTTCCCGCAGACATTCGAGAGCGTGGTGGTAGAGAACCCAGTACTACGGATGTGGGTGTCTGCAGGGTTTATGGAGTGGTTGCTGCCGTTCGCCAGTGTGCCGTCGTCGGGTTGGACTGCAGAGTTCGTTGCTCGGTCGCTTTCAGAGTTCGCTCCGTTCACATCGCTAGGTATGCAGCTGGACTGGCTAGCAGATTTCTTTAGATCGAGGAGCGTCAGCCACGATATGGATGAGAGGCGTGCAGTCGTGGTTATGCGGGAGATGTTGCTGGAGCGGCGCCGCACAGGATTAGAGGCAGAGCGGTCAGAGATCACGGCAGAGTTGGCCGGGATTGACATGCAGGTGGCAGAGATAGAGAGACAGCTCGTCGATTTGCAGAGGCAGTTGTCCGATCTACAGAGGCGGCGAGGTGAGGTGGACGGGCGAGAGTCAGAGCGGTTAGGGCGACAGGCCGAGCTTGATGCTGGATGGTCAGAGGTACAAGCGGAGCGGGAGGTACTTCAGGCATTCAGCTCCCACCCAGTTGCATCGCTGTTGTCTAGACTTTCCTAGCTTGTACGTTACTTTGCCGTAGTTGTAGTGCTTAACGACGGCTAGTAAACGTTTGATGTATATGTACATATTTTTGATGGTCTCGGCTTATTGTATGTTATGTTCGGTTGCTCTCTTCTTTCTTCTCTCTTTTTTTTTGAATGTCTTGCTTGTTTCGGTTACTTGTGAATGCTCTCCCATTCCCGCTCGTAGAAAGTGACTTAGGAAGCATAGGTTGAGAATGAGTGCCAGCTGGGCAGAAGTTGAGGTAACAGCATGACTTTGTATTGATAGGACGCGGTACAAAACACCATTACACGACTAGTGTAGAACGCTACACAGATCAACAAAAAAATACAAGTCTGCAAGCAATGTCGCATGTACAAAAATGCTACGAGGGCGCGTTCTATGACGCGACTACACATAATACTTCTTCAGGTAGCGGCCGTTGATGGGGGCGGAGACCTGACCGTCGTCGTGGTTGAGCAGGAGGTACGAGCCATTAGTGCGGGCTTCGTGCACCGTGAAAGGGCCCTCCCAGTTTGGCGTGAATTTAGGAGCTGACATGTTGGCCCGCACATGCTTGGCAGCTTGAAGAACAAGGTCGCCCTCGATAAACGAACGTGGCTTGACGGTCTTCCCATAAGCTTTCGTAAGCTGCTCATGATACTTCTTCATGCGGCGCAGGGCCGTGGCTCGTCGTTCGTCGAGGCCGTCAAGTGCCGCGAGCCGGGCTTCTTCATCTCCGAGACTGCTGCTTAGGGAAAGTCGAGCCGATGGTTCTGCGATCTCGGCAGGTACCACACACTCGTCCCCGTAGACGAGAGAGAAAGGCGTGGCCTTTGTCGCTGTGTGCATGGATGTTCTGTAGGCCCAGAGTGCCAGATTCAGTTGTTCGGACCACGACCGGTCGGCGTCATGCACCATTCGCGATAATACTCGTAGCAAAGTCTTGTTGGACGCTTCAGCTTGACCATTACCTTGCGGGTAATAGGGAGTTGATGTGGCATGGCTGATGTTGTACCTTTCCATGAGAGTTCGAACCTCTCGGTTAATGAATGGGGTGCCATTGTCAGATATAATACATCGAGGGATGCCGAAACGACAGATGACGTCGCGTAAGAAGTTGGAAACGGCACCTCCCGTGGCTCTCCGCAGAGGTACGGCTTCAACCCACTTCGTAAAGCGTTCAGTAGCAACCATGATCCATGAATGGCTTCTGGACGGCGGGTGGATGGGGCCGATGAGGTCGAGGGCCCAAGAATGAAATGGCCAAGGTGCTGAGATCATGTGCAAGTCGGATGCTGGCGAGTGTATCCTGTCGGCGTGCCGCTGGCAGGGTTGGCAGCGTCGGACATGCGAGATGGAGTCGGATTCCATAGTCGGCCAATAATACCCCAATCTTAGTAATTCTGCATACAGCTTCTGGGAGCCTTGATGTTCACCACAATCACCATTGTGTACTTCGTTAATGACTTTGACCACTTGGGCACCTTGCAAGCATCGCAGGGTGCGTCCCGAAAATCCCTTGCGAAATAACTCGCCTTCCGTCACAAAATACCTGACTGCCTTGCGCTTGATGGATCGTGCTGAGCCGCGGTCAGGTGGTAGAATCCCGTGGGATAGATACTGGATGAAAGGCTGGCGCCAGTCACCCTCGATGTCAATGACAAGAGCTTCGGCACCGTCGGGTGCATACAGGCACTCGGGACAATCCTTTTGTATATCCGAGGCGTCCTTGGCCATGGATGGCCAATATAATCCCATACGCTGGAGGCGACGATACAGAGGGGGACCGTCGAAGCCACAACACTTCTGGTGGCCGAGCTGTAATTTGTGTTTTGCCTCTTCCGGTGCCAAACATCTTGCTAGAGTGCCTCCGGGACACCGCCTGTATAAGACATCTCCCATCATTGAAAAGTCTGTAAGGGTGGAGGCATGAGCAAGAGATGGCGCTTTAAGTTTGTCGATGATAGGTTGCCTCCAATCGTCCGCAGTAACGTCCCTCGGGACTAGGTTCAGTGCTGTGCATGGTTCCATTCTCTTGACGATGGTTAGCATCCGTTGTTCACCATCGACCTCTATCTTTGACGCGATCGTGGCCAAGCAGTCCGCATGTCTGTTGTGGCACCTATTGTGATGTTCATACTGGACATGACCGAGTCTTCCTTCCAAGTGTTGCACCAAGGCACGATAAGGTGCCAAGGCTGGTTCTTTGACCGCGAACTCCCCGTCCGCCTGCTTCATGACCAGATTTGAATCTCCTTTCACACACAGCGCCTTAGCCCCCATACTGACGGCGATCATGAGGCCAATGACAAGTGCCTCGTATTCAGCTTCGTTGTTAGACACCGGGAATGCAAGTTTGAAGGATAATGAAGTGGTAACACCGTCTGGTGCCCGCAAGACTATGCCGGCACCCCCTTGCCGGAGGGGCGTGCCATTGGGGCCTTTGCTAGTGGCAGAGCCGTCGAATTCAAGCGTCCACAGTCCATCGATGTCGGTGATGAGGGCTGTCTCCTCCCCCGGCAGTTGATCCGATATCGGTTCACATTGTTGGCGTGGGAAGAAGGCCAGGAGGTCTGCGAGTGCTTGGCTCCGCAGAGCTGTAGGATTCTTGATAGATAAACCGAATTCGGCCAACAGCAGCAACCACCGTGTGAGTCGGCCAGACAGGGCGGGACGTGTAAGCATGTAACGGAGCGGGTCAGCCTTGGTGACGAGTGTGATCTGATGCGCTAGAAAGTAATGTCTGAACTTTTGTGAGGCGTACACCAAGGCTAGACAGTGTTTCTCGAGCTCGGAGTAGTTGGCTTCGGGCCCTCTGATCACTCTACTGAGGTAATAAACAGGACGCTCGACACCTTCGACTTCTTGGGCAAGCAAAGCCCCGATGGATCTGGGTGTGGAAGTCAGGTAGAGTAGGAGTGGGATGCCTCGTTGTGGTACGACCATGGTTTGCGGTGACATGAGGACCGCCTTAATCTGTTCAAATGCTTGCCGTTGGGGCGCGCCCCAATTCCACGGTGCGCTTTTACGCGTCAAGTGTTGAAATGGCGTAATGAGCTCGGCCAGTGCGGGTATGAAGCGTCGGAGGTAAGAGACCTTGCCGAGGAAGCTCTTCAGTTGCTTTGTGTTCTTGGGGGGGGGCATTTCTTGGATGGAGGCTGCTTTCGAGGGGTCAACGTCGATGCCCTGTCGACTGACCAAGAACCCGAGGAACTTGCCGGAGGAGACTCCGAAGGCACATTTCAATGGATTCATCCGCATGTTATACTGGCGGCAACGATCAAAGACCGCTTGAAGGTCGGTGAGGTGATCACTTTCCTTCCTGGATTTGATAATAAGATCGTCGACATAGTCTTCCACAGTATGGTGTATCATGTCATGGAATATTGCTGTCATAGCCCTTTGATACGTAGCTCCCGCATTCTTGAGGCCGAAAGGCATAACTTTCCAACAAAAATTACCCATAGGAGTGCGGAAGGCTGTCTTGGCGCTGTCGTCGGGGTTCATGCGAATCTGATTATAA
>JAVXUP010003041.1:0-90662 GCA_033070095.1 Escallonia herrerae | reverse complement strand
ATTTCATTTTCTTAAGACAGTCAATTTGGTGACATTTTAAGAACAACACATTAGCACAACCTGCAGATGATCCGATACTCCTCTCTCTCTCTGTGTGTGTGTGTGTGTGTGTGTGTGTGTGTGTGACATATACATTAGTGATGGCCAAATTTCTCCAACCTCCTCTTTAAGCCACAGAATCTGACCTAAAAAGTGAAAGATCACTAGGAATTTGTCCGATGGGGATTTGAATGGGCTATAACTAAATTGTAAATGCCACTCAAGAAGAGTTAATGTCATAAAAAATCTTTAGCAAACGTACTATCATCATTGACTGGGAATTAAATAAACTTGCTGTCAGTGGATTCAAATTGTTTTCATTTCTGTAGTCACTTGAAAGGATTACTAGTCTATGGAAAGTTGGAGTCAGGGTAAGAAGTTCTTAAAAAAATAGATAAACGAACAAAGTTATATTAATGTCATATTTGTGGTTGACGCTCAGGTTACTTCTTCTTCTTGTTATCATCTGTACTTTTGGTTGGATTGGCTGGCAGCCGGGAGCAAATTTAAGGGGTGGCAAGTGGGGGTCATGGCTATTTTCAAAATCTTGAAAATTAAGTGAATTGTCTATCTTTTTCATGTAATTTACCTTAAAGTGTTGTCTTTGACTCCCATGTTTGAGATCTGGTTCTGATATCAAGCCTTGCCCATCTCAGCCTCCTGCTACCATTGCCAAGGCGGTGACGGAAACTGCTACAACCCCCTTCTTCCCCCCGTGGCACTCTCCCCCGTTCATTTTGAGGGTTTCGTCATCTATGGATTTTAGCAGGATGAGGACATAGTTGTTGCGTCAGTTTGGATGTGGGTGCTTTCTTGGATCCTTATTGATTTCAACGAACATTTTAGGCCTACTTTCAGTCCTTCCCCAACTTTGGGTTCATCTTCTCCTCGTAAAAGGCCTCGCGCACCAGATGAACCCTCTACTGAATTCCCACTGAAAGAGAAAAAACTTTGCACTTTAAACTTGCCTGTAATTACCTATTGGGGATACTTTGTGTTAATAAATTGGGTCAATGGACCCATTATCCGCCCACTAACAGATAATGTGTATTTGTTAGTCTGGATAATTACAGTTAATTAGAGGATATTTATCTCCTAAGTGTTTGAGGTAAATACATCTTTATCTCCTAAGAGTTGGAGGTAAAGCCAGTCTCTAATTGTATCTCTATATAAAGGCTAGAGATATCCCAATAAAAAAAGAAAGTCATAGCAATAATCCCTCTCTCTATAGCACTCTCTCTAGAGCAATCACCAAGCTCTAGGATTTGGTTCGTGGACGAAGAACTCGACTCTAGTAGCCGTTTTCGTACCTGCGAAAAAGATCAAGCGTGTTGGAGGCTCGTAACAACAAGGATCCTACGTCGGAATTTTCGAAGACTTCGTACGGTATGTTTTCGAACCCATTACGTGTTACGTGGTAGCACGATAATTGTTGTAATCGTTTCAACATTGGTATCAGAGCATGATTACTTGTTGATTCGCCTTTAACATGCTAGATTAAATAATGTGCATGTTACGATTTTTTCCGGATACATGAATGAGACCCATTATTAAAATTCGAAATTTATTGAGCATGTTTTTCTGAAAAATAATTAGATGTTTTTGTTCTCCTATGGTTGAGGATGAACTCCATAAAATTTCGTGATTTTTGGATGCATGATTTGTGAGAAATCACGATTTTATTTTTCAAGAAAACTGTATTTTTTTCGAGTTTTGGGACTCAAATTCGGAGTATGATATTCTGTTTTTATCATGATCGGTTGGTACATAATTAATCTATGTTGTATAAGCTTTCCAACGATATATCGTACGCATTATTTGGCTTAAAAACGAGAGAGATATGGCATCCCGAAGTTGGCATCGCGACATGGCGGCGCTGGAAAAATTAGGGTTTTCCTAGGAAGAGGATGAACAGTGTTACACGCGCGCCACGCGCTCACGCCGAGCCGCCGACGCGCGCCACGCGCTCAAGCCGAGCCGCAGTAGCGCACCACGCGTCAAGCCGCGCTGTCACGCGCCGCCACGCGCCCACGCGCGCAGCCAAGGCAGCTGTAACGCGCCACGCGCCCACGCGCGCGTGCTACTCACGCGCCTGCCAGAACACAGATGCTGCCCCAGACGCATGGCGGCGCGTGGAGGCGCGTGAAGGCTGTTTCCGGCCATTTTTGGACCCACCGCCGGCGCATGAAGCCTTGTATTCGCTTCTGTAAGTTTGTTGTGGTATTAAATTTACTTTTATACCCTCTGTGTGTGTTCTGTTTAATTTTTAAACGACTTTTTCTATGGAAAATTAACTTTAAAATTTTGTTTTATACACACAGAATTTTTATTTAATTTCAGAGGGCATATTAAGGATAAATTTACTGTTTGCCAATTTTTTAGGATTTATCTCTCAGTTTTTGGTCATTTGTGAGTATTTTTGTGGTACTTTTGTGGTTCCCAAAAATACGAATAATGCGTAAATATTATTTTTTGCACTTCGTGAGTAGCAATAAATATTTTTGGAGAGTTATATGACATAGATAAATTATGTCTAATTTGTTACATGCTTGCCTTGATTTGTGTTATGGTTTAAATATACTTTTGAGGTATATTTGTTGGGTTTTTGGTAAATCCACACTTTTAAACCATTTATATTTTCAAGGCCCTTGTCGCCCGTTTTTCCTTGGGAGGAGAATGTGGCCTATTCATCCATTTTATTACCCTGTAACTTCTTATTTGAGTATGCTAGTTTTAGGTTAAATGGATGGATATTAGATTGGCATTCTAAAGAAACTTATGTTTAATGTGTTTACTCTTGCTTTAAGAAAATTCTTTTGAGAATAATGTGCTGTGCGGCATCTCCATTTGTTTTATTGGAGTAGTTTGTAGTAGGATTCTCAAAGATGTTGTATTCTGCTATTTCCCTGTATATTTCGAGAAAGCCTTGTACGGGGATGTAATTTCGCACGCACATTATTCAAACCAGAATTTTCTTAGCATAAGTTATTAGAATGCCAATAGGGCTCAATGGAGTCCTTGCAAATTTAATTGCATGGTGCAATTTTATTATCATGTGGATGATTTATTGTGGCTTATATGATGATGAAATTTATTGCGAAAAATTACTTGAAAAATATTTTTCCCAACTCACATACATGGGAGATGATTACGAGCTTAGCAGATTTTCGATTTCATGATGTGAGGAAGGATTATGTTTTTCATTTGAATTTTTTGAAATAAAAATAAGGATGTATAATTAATGTCTTTTCCTTGCGCAATCTAATGTAGTGAAAATAATGGCCACCAAAAATGTCATAGCTGATCTCGTTAAGGGTGAGAAACTTAACGGAGATAATTATGACGTTTGGCACAAAAAGATGAAATTCATGCTGAACGAACAAGAGCTCGAGGAGCACTTGACCAAGGAGATGGTCGCGCCAACTGAGGCGCAACCCCTAAGAGACCACACTGCCTACCAGAAATGGAATCAGAAAGATCGTAGTGCGCGCTACACCTTGTTGAGCAGCTTGCAAAATGATCTAATTGGGCAGTATGATGAACTTCCAACTTGCAAAGCTTTATGGGATCAGCTCAAGTTTTCTTTTGGTGGAACCTCAACTACGCGGCTTCGTAGCCTTGTGATTAAGTTTGAGGAGTACACAAAAGACCCTAAACATACCATGAGTGAACATCTAAGGATGATGTCCAATATGATTGGTAAGCTAAGGGATGCTGGCCATGCGCTCACAGATGAGCAGCAAGTCAGAGCTGTCATAAGGTCCCTTCCTGCCTCGTGGGCCAATATGAAACAGATATTGACCCACAGTGAAAACATCAAGAACTTTTCTGATGTTTCACAGCATGTCATCCTTGAGGACGAGACTCGAGATACTGACAAGACCCTTGCTTATGTCGCCCAAGGGGGATCGCGCAATGCAAATGGCAAGCGCGAAAGACAAAGTAAGAAAGGTAAGAAAGGCGAGGCTAGCACTTCTGCGCCAAAGGAAGGAAAAATGAAGAAACGCAAGAGAGGAAAACGTGGTGGGAAAAAGGATCTGTCTAAAGTTAAATGCTTCAACTGTCAACAGAAAGGACACTTCGCTCGTGATTGCACTGAGCCGAAGAAGGTACTTTCAGAATCTCTCTCTCAGTTATATGTTTCCTCACATGTGATGGTTGCTCATTCCCAACCTGTGTGGTTTGTGGATACAGGTGCAACAAAACATGTAGCACGTGATCGAGAGGGGTTCGTAGATTATCACCGGATTCCAGCGGGTAGCAAACATATCTTCATGGGAAACAATAGTTCCGAAGAGGTGCTAGGGGTTGGTTCTTACCAGCTCAAGTTGCGCACTGGGCGCACATTGATTCTAGAGGATGTGCGATATGCACCCACAGTTCGGCTTAATCTACTTTCAGTTACTGCTTTATTAGACAGTGGTTTTTCCTTTATTTTTAGGGGTAATAAGTTGGACATTTTTTTGGATGATGTTTTGTTCGGACATGGTTTTCGCATGGATAGTCTTTTTCAAATGGATTTAATTGATTCTCAGTCTTCTTATTCTTATGTGGTGAATGATAATATTGTGAATGATTCTACCACCTGGCATGCAAGACTGGGCCACATAGGCCAAGATAGAATGACTCGTTTGGCTAGAGAAGGCCTTTTAGGCCCACTCGCAAAAGTCAATCTACAAACTTGTGAGGCTTGTTTGGCCGGTAAAGCATGCAGGAAGCCTTTTGGAAAGGCTGTGAGAGCAACTCAACCACTTGAGCTAGTTCACTCTGATATATGCGGACCTATGAGTGTAAAGGCACGCCATGGCGCCTCTTATTTCCTTACACTGATAGACGATTATACGCGATATGGTTATGTGTATCTGATATCTCACCGCTACGAAGCTTTGGACTGTTTCAAACGCTTTGTAGCTGAGGTTGAGAATCAGAAAGAGAAGAATTTAAAAACTCTTCGCACTGACCGGGGACGCGAATATTTGTCAGATCACTTCAAGAAGTTTTGTGAGGAAAAGGGGATACGCAGGCAACTTACTATTCCTAATACTCCACAACAAAATGGTGTTGCGGAAAGAAGGAATAGAACATTGTTAGACATGGTTAGGTCTATGATGGCGCAAGCAAACCTTCCTATATCTTTTTGGGGGGATGCCCTTTTGACTGCAGCCTATATACTTAATCGTGTGCCTTCACAGTCAGTCAAATCCACCCCTTATGAGCTTTGGAATGACCAAAAGCCAAATTTGGATAACTTGCGCCCATGGGGCTCAGCAGGTTATGTTCACAGTACTTCTCATAAGTATGGGAAACTAGGGCCTAGAGCAAAGAAGAGTATCTTTCTAAGGTATTCTGAAAACTCTAAAGGTTATGTAATGTATGGTGAACATCCAAATGGTGGAAGGACTGAAATAGAGTCTCGTGATGTCGATTTCATAGAGAATGATTTTCCTAGCATTGGAGATGCGAGTAAGAATCTTGACCTCTATGAGTTAGAGGAGGTTGAACCCACTTTACCATCTTCAAGCGAAGGTGGGGAATTAGTTCCTCATCCGGTTGTCGCTGAAGATAGTGTAAGTGATCTTCAACCTAGTGGGAGTATCCCAGACAGTGGGAGCACACCACAAGGACCATCAGGTCAACAAGATTCTCAACTGCGCAGAGGTGCACGAGGAAGAGTTCCACGTCGTCGTTTTGAGATTGACGGTGAAATTCTTATGTGCACTCCAAATGATGAGGACGAGCCTACTTCTGTGGAAGAAGCCTTATCTTCATCTGCTAGAAATGAGTGGATGGCTGCAATGAAGGATGAGTTAAGCTCAATGGAAAAGAATCGAGTCTGGGAGTTGATTGACCTTCCGCCAGGGCGCAAGACTATTGGAAACAAGTGGGTTTTTAAAGTCAAACGCAAGGTAGATGGGTTAATCGACAAGTATAAGGCACGTCTTGTGGCGAAAGGCTATACCCAACTGCGGGGTGTGGACTATGAAGATACTTTCTCCCCAGTGGTGAGATTTGCTTCAATTCGTCTGATCCTAGCTATTGTCGCCCAGCAGGATTTAGAACTTTTTCATATGGATGTTAAGACTGCGTTTCTCAATGGAGAACTAGACGAAGAGATTTATATGGCTCAACCCGAGGGTTTTGAAGTCAAAGGACATGAGCGCAAAGTTTGCCGTCTCAAACGTTCTATATATGGTCTCAAACAATCGTCTAGGCAGTGGTACTTTAGGTTTCATCATGCCATTACCTCTATAGGTTTTGAAATGATTGAACAAGACCATTGCGTTTACGTAAAACGATCCAAGAAAAATATTCTAATCCTTTCTTTGTATGTGGATGACATTCTTTTAGCTGGAAATGACATGAGTTCCATTGTCGCCACTAAGCAGTGGTTGTCCTCAACTTTTGAGATGAAGGACATGGGAGAAGCTAATTATGTGCTCGGGGTTAAAATCATACGTGATCGTCCAAAGAGACTTCTCGGTTTGTCTCAAGAGACATACATCAAGAAAGTCATTGAACGATTTCGTATGCATAACTCAAAACCCATAGACACTCCAATGGACAAGGCGTGTACTTTGACCACAGACCAATGCCCAAAGAATGATGAGGAAATGAATCGGATGTCCAAAGTGCCTTACGCGGCTGCAGTAGGAAGTCTGATGTACGCTATGCTGTGTACGCGTCCAGACATCTGCTATGCCGTTGGAATGGTGAGTCGTTATCAGAGTAATCCTGGACCCGCTCATTGGAATGCGGTGAAGAGGATCCTTCGATACTTGCGTGGAACCGCTGATCTCGTCCTGTGTTATCATGGTGGAGACTTGAGACTGAGAGGATACAGCGATGCTGATTGGGGTGGTGATAGAGATGAGCGCAGATCCACTTCAGGTTATGCATTCATACTAGGAGGTGGAGCTATCTCTTGGTGCAGCAAGAAACAGACTTGCATCGCCCTATCCACGATGGAGTCGGAGTATGTTGCTTGTTCAGCAGCAGTCCAGGAAGCTGTTTGGTTGAGGTCATTCTTACAGTCTTTAGGGGTTACAGCTCATGCAGATGAGGCTGTCACTGTTCACTGTGACAATACAGCTGCCCTAGATTTTGTAAAGGACCCCAAATATCATGGGAAGGCCAAACACATAGGCCTTCGTTATCACTTCATTAGAACTTTAGTTGCGCAAGGAGAGGTGTCCATGAAACATATACCTACTGGCAGAATGGTGGCTGATCCTTTGACCAAGCCCATTGCTAGAGATGTTTTCCTTTCTCACATTAGGAGTATGGGACTCCGTAGGTTTTGACATGTTTATGGCATCTTATGTGCTTGACATTTATTATATTAAATTTTCGTTCCTTGATTTGAGTTTATTATGGAATGAATGAATAATCTTTGTGATTACATATACATCCTTGTTGAGAGTGTCACCAGGCTCGAATTGACCCACTCACACGGGTAATTCACCTTGGCGCTAAGATAGCGAGCAAGATGAGACATAATTGTCTTAAGCGCCAAGTGGGCGAATAAGATGATACAGCTTATAAAGCAAACATGTCGCCTTAGTTGGAGCTAAGATGAGACCTAATAAATGTAGGTCGATCATAGAGTATCTCCACAACTCTATGTAGCCTGTTTACAGCCGAATGTGAGATTTCAGGCAGGCACTATGAGAGTGACTGGGCTGAAAAACTCAGGTTAGGCGCTTGTACAGCGACTAGACTTAGATTCGTATGGCGTATTTATTATACATTTATGTGACACGCCCTTGAGGGTTACGCCATAGCATGCAAATCATACTGCATGTGCTAAATGCAGACCGACAGTGGGAGTGACGAATGAATCCCTGCTTCGTCACTGTGTGAGCCACTTGGATCAAAATTTTTGATCATATATGGTACCCTTTTCACCTTAGACTATGTCATGAAGAGGATACTCAATGTCGCTACTTTAGCATGTACCCTTGGATCATGGATGATGCGGTCTCGCGGGGCATGTCTAGGAAAGCGGTTGGGTCTAATTGGAATGACATGAGGGCTTTGGGAAGAAAGTTCAATATTACATCATGTTGTGTGATTCATAGCCCGGGCGACTTTGTCGATTTTCGTTTCGATATGAGTCATGAATACATAACATATGAGAGGTTTAACACTGCTCATTATGAGGGATTTGAGAGTGTTTAATCTGGTGTAATTGAACTATCTGGGGTACATACGAGATTTATTGGAGTGATGTATTGTGTTAGTTTGGTGATAACTTAATACAATACTCCTCAACTGGACATCCTTTCTCGTAGGTCGCACGTTCCATTTCCTGTATGAGGAGATGAGTGGACGAGAGATAAAGAGGGACTACGATTTATTTGCCCTGTGTGTGGGCGAGTGGGAGCTGTTAATAAATTGGGTCAATGGACCCATTATCCGCCCACTAACAGATAATGTGTATTTGTTAGTCTGGATAATTACAGTTAATTAGAGGATATTTATCTCCTAAGTGTTTGAGGTAAATACATCTTTATCTCCTAAGAGTTGGAGGTAAAGCCAGTCTCTAATTGTATCTCTATATAAAGGCTAGAGATATCCCAATAAAAAAAGAAAGTCATAGCAATAATCCCTCTCTCTATAGCACTCTCTCTAGAGCAATCACCAAGCTCTAGGATTTGGTTCGTGGACGAAGAACTCGACTCTAGTAGCCGTTTTCGTACCTGCGAAAAAGATCAAGCGCGTTGGAGGCTCGTAACAACAAGGATCCTACGTCGGAATTTTCGAAGACTTCGTACGGTATGTTTTCGAACCCATTACGTGTTACGTGGTAGCACGATAATTGTTGTAATCGTTTCAACACTTTGATTGGCTCCAACTCATTTGAAGATGGGTCTTCTTCGTCATCTTCATCTGGATCTAAAAAGCGTGGCAGAGGCAGGGAGGCTGATGTTGTTCTGAGTTTGAAGAAATTCAATGTTCTGTCTGTTACAGCTCCAATTCATCCCCCATGTACTACTTCAGAATCTTACGATAGCTGCCCTATTCCTTATCTGTCTTTCGATGCTTGTGCTTGGCATTTTCGGTCCGTTGCCAGTACATATTTCTTGTATGCTCCATTAATTGTTTTTGATCACCTTGCGAGGGTATTATCGAGAAGACTGATTAGCTGACGTCTTAGGTTTCCCTGTCTCAAGTGCAAGGGCTTTGGTGATTGGGCCTTACTAATCACAGGTGCATCAATGTTAATTCTGTCCTAGAATTGTGGGGGTTTGGGTCAGTCTTCCACAGTTTTTTTAGCCCATTCACTTATCAGTGTACATAATCCGGATGTAGTATATCTTATGGAAACTAAGATGTCCTTTGGTCAAGTATCTTTGTTTTTCCAAAGGAAGGGTTTGTGAATTTTGTAGGTGTGGATCCTGTTGGTTTAAGTGGAGGTCTTTGGCTTAGCTAGCGTTCACCAAAAGTTTGGTCATTCACTATGTCCATCCTAATTTTCTTCTCTCGTCCACAAGCTGTCTAATGGGTGAAACAGTAAATTTCGGGTTTATTTATGGTCACCCGCAACTTAAGCTTCGTCGACCCACTTGGAATTTGGTGGCATCTTTCTTAGACGGGATATTAGATCTGTTATGTTTGTGCGGAGATTTTAATCAAGTCTTAGTTCCAGAGGAGAAAACAGGAGTACATTCGCATGATATCCCTGGGGTACAAGGTTTTAGAGACTTTTTAGAACTTTTTAGCCTCTCGGATATTGGTTGGGTCGGCGCCCCCTTTACCTGAGTTCGGGGTTCCCCGACACATGGCTTTGTTTACTAAAAGCTTGATCGTGTCATGGCCTCTCCATCGTAATTACTTCTCTTTTCGTTTGCCACGACTAGAAACTTGACGATTTAACGCTCGGACCATGCCTTAATCCTTTGTAACACCTCCCCTCTTGTTCGGGATTTTTTTTTCTCCTTGCCACTTTGAGGCTATGTGGTTATCTGATCCTAAATGCTTGCCCCTGATTCATTCCATTTGTGATCGTCCCTCTCTTGGATCTCCACTTTTCCATCTCAAGCAATATTTACAATCAATTAGGGATGATTTACATGCTTGGAGTCTAAGTCATTTTGGGAATCTGTTTGCTCATATTCAGATGGTGTTGAACTCTCTTTCACCTCCCCAAACCTCAGTCTCAGATTCAAAATTGAACAGGTGGCTTGATTTCAGGAACCGTTGTAGGCTGGATTTTTGGCTAGAATGCACTCATATCTTGTCATGACCCGAACCCATGGGTAGGCCCGCGAGCTAAATTCGTGACCAGCCGCAGACCCAATAGACTCCAACCGAAGGCTCTGTCAGGCCTTACTCACTAAACCAATATATGCTGCAGGAAAAATTAAAACTTCTACAAAACATTAATTACATTTTCATATTTTCATTTGAATACATCACTTATACTAAAACTTTTCATAACTCCGATTTGTCAACAACTAAGCTAAACCAACAATCTAAATATTTAGCGACAATAAAGCTAAACCAACAATCTAAATATTAGCGACTCATTCAACGTAATCTCTGTAGCTCCGCCCTAAATTGTCCCTTTTTATGCTCCTCACCATCACCTTACTTTTAAACCTAAAATGATAAGTAAGAGATGAGCTTCCATGTGCTCAGTAAGTAATCAATGATTCAACTAGGTGGACCATGGCATGTCAGAAAATAACTTGCTTTATATTATAACATTAAGAAATCTAAAATCGTAAAGTTGGTAATCATTGGGTAAAACGAAATAGAGTACATGAAACCAAAAATTGAAGTATAAAATCATTACCACAAAACTCACGACAATCAGTTCAATCCCAACATTAGCTCAAACGATATGCTACGGTCAGCGTACGAGCCCTTGACTACGGCCCAAAATCTCTCCTCCATCCAGGATAATAATTTTGTGGATGCAGGGCGAACCACAAGCAACAGTACTTTACATCAACGTACAAGCCCCGTTGTCCAGGGCCCGAAATCCAACTTTCTCCGTTGGATATGGGGCACAGCAATCGAATAAACAAAAATCACATTTCGGTTTATCATAACACAACCACCCATCAATTGATGGTCAAACCATCGTCACACCCCTTTTGATAATTTTTACATTGTTCAATATTCACAATAACGTCAAATACAAAAACATCCCACTTGCACAAAACATTTCAAATCTAAGTTACATTATAATTTCTAAGAAGGATATCATTACATGCTGGTCCGGTTTTTTAACGAGAAATGAATCATTAAATTTTTTTGACAAATTAAGTCAGATCAACTAAACGTAATTAAAATGGTCAACACTGATAAACACCACTTTTTTAACGGTAGATAAACATATACGTTGTATATAAAAACTCTAGTTGAATCAAAGGGTCACTTACTTGACGCTATGCTCACATCAAAGTCTCTAGAGCAACAATCTAGCTGCTACATCTGGCTAAAAGACGGTCAAGGCCATTCCTTTCATCTCCATAACCCCAACTTCATAATAACCCGAAGGGCATCGCTGATGAGGATGCATAATTCTTGTTGGGTATTTTCTCAAATACCAGATGCTGCATCTAACTGCCCATTACACAACCTGTCCAAAATCGTGTCAAATTCACCATGTCATTCTTGGGCATTTCATCATAGTCGCTAAGCTTCTCTCAATTCACTCAATTTTAATAAGTATTACCCGGTTAATCTCTAGAGTTCACGCTAATCATTCTCTTTTTTATATATTTTTATAACCCATGTACTTCTCTGTCCAAAATGCACACACATGCATAGGGTACACATGCACCATGTACCCCTACTGTACACGACATGCACATTGTTTGTATAACCATATACACTCCCCCTGTACATAGCCACCCTCACCCCAAACTTACACAACAGCACTTACAAACATGCACGCACACCTACTACGCTCACACACTTGCATCGAACCAACCACTAGCTCATTATTATACAGATAAAGGTTTATATCCCACCCCAGTGACTACCAGGTTCAAGCATTGTAACACATCAGGCATCAACATACACACCGGTCACATATTCACACACCGCTACAAATACAAGTCACACATAATGGACACAGACGCTCCATACCCACTTGTACTGTAATACACCAAACCTAAAGTTGGGTTTATGGTAAATAAATTTAGTTGATTATTTGTTTCTTAGATGATTTTTTTATTATTATTACTCTTTCGGACCAAAATAAACTTTTAGCGACGAACTCTAGATTAGCGTTAGCATATTTTCTTTAATGACTTATAACGTAAAATCGGTGTAGCGAGGTATCCAACAACCCACTAATAAATTTTTCCAACACAAAAGATATCATAAATAATTGTTGAGTTTTCTTTTTCAGAGGAAGTTTTGGGTAGATCTTGTATAAATATCAAATTAAGAAGGGTCTTATTTGTAAATGTTCAACCTAGGGTTTCTCCACTATATATATATATATATGTGTGTGTGTGTGTGTGTGTGTGTGTGTGTGTGTGTGTGTGTTCCCAACCTATTCTGGTCTCACCCAAAGGCCCACTGGGGGTCTCATTTTGCACGATACTTCCGTACAAGCAACAGGAAATATTCAACGCTTCCAACCGGTCAAAGGGGTATGCTCAAGTCATGTGCATTTCTCACTTTTTTTCACGTGACTTCGTCACCAAGAAGCTCATCCTTGCGCGACTGCTCATCATACTCTGACCGTCGTACTTCACCCGTCGGCGCACCTTGGCACTTATCGAAGGAAGTCGGCCTTGGCCTCCCCCTTAGGGTCGGCCTCGGCCTTCCTCTGGGGTTGGCCTTGCCTACCCCAATGGTTGGCCTTGGCCTTCCCCCAAAGGGTTGGCCTTTGGCTTCCATACTTAGCATCTTCACTACTCTTCAAGGGCTCGGACGTCACTCCGCGACACCCGTCGCCCGGAGGTCACTCCGCGATCCCCGTCGCCAGGACGTCACTTTGCGGCCCCCATCGCCAGGACGTCACTCTGTCGTGCCCGTGTGCCATGTTGATGATACAACCATGCCCCCGGACTCTCTGTCATAATGTCGTGCCCCCGGGCACCATACACACTTCATCGCGCCTGTACACCATCTCCATGACACGTGCCCCCGGTACCTCACTCTCTCCACCGTGCCCATGTGCCGCGCCACTAATACAGTTGCACCCCTTGGCTCCCTATCACACTACGCTACCCCTGGCACCATACGCACTCTGTCGCGCCCATGCACTGCGCCATCTCCATGACATGTGCCCCCGGCACCGTACGCACTATGTCGTGCCCATGCGACACGCCACTAACACAGACATGCCCCCGGCACCTTACTCACTCCACCGCGCCGCTGATACAGCCCTGCCCCGAGGCTATCTGCACAATGTCGTGCCCCCGGGCACCATACACACTTCATCTTGCCTATGTACCATCTCCATGATACGTGCCCCCGGCACTTCACTCACTTCGCCGCGCCCATGCGCCGGGCCACTAACACAGACAAGCCCCCGCACCTTACTCACTCCGCCGCACTCATGCGCTGTGCCACTAACACAGTCGTGCCCCTTGGCTCTCTGTCACACTACCATGCTCCTTGCATGGGTCCATCCTTTTACCACATCATGCGCACCTTGCCTGGGTCGTGGAACATGCTTCGACCCACTCTCCGGAGTGTGCAACATCCTACGGGGATAGGCGACTCCTCCGGGACACTATCTCTGCCAGGGAGCTCTTCAACTCCCCTTCTTCTAGGTAGACGGCTACTCCAGGATGCTACCTCGGCCAGTCGGGTAGACGGCTCCTCCGGGATGCTACCTTGACGCGTTCCAAATGCTCCGACGCAAGAACTCACTGAGGGGATAGTGACTCCTCCGGGACACTATCTCTGCCAGGGAGCTCTTCAACTCCCCTTCTGCCAGGTAGACGGCTCCTCCGGAATGCTACCTCAGCCAATCGGGTAGACGGCTCTTCCGGGATGCTACCTTAACGCGCTCCGAGTGCTCCGACACAAGGACTCACCGTGGGGATAGGCCACTCCTCCGGGACAATATCTTTGCCAGGGAGCTCTTCAACTCCCCTTCTGCCAGGTAGAAGGCTCCTCTGGGATGCTACCTTGATGCATTCCTAATGTTCCAGCACAAGGACTCACTGCGGGGATAGGCGACTCCTCTGGGACACTATCTCTTCAAGGGAGCTCTTCAACTCCCCTTCTGCCAGGTAGATGGCTCCTCCGGGATGTTACCTCGGCCGGCCAGGTAGAAGGCTCCTCCGGGATGCTACCTTGGCCTGCAGAATAGGCGACTCTTCCGGGATACTATCTTCGCCAGGGAGCTCTTCAACTCCCTTTTCGCCAGGTAGAAGCTCCTCTGGGATGCTACCTTGATACGTTCCGAATGCTCCGGCACAAGGATTCACTGCGGGGATATGCGACTCCTCTGGGACACTATCTCTACGAGGGAGCTCTTCAACTCCTCTTCTGCTAGGTAGATGGCTCCTTTGGGATGCTACCTCGGCCTACAGAATAGGTGACTCCTCCTAGACACTATCACCGTTAGAGAGCTCTTCAACTTCCGTTCTGCCAGGTAGACGGCTCCTACGGGATGCTACCTGGCCCGTCAGGTAGACAGCTCCTCCTTGATGCTACCTTGACACTCTCCTAGTGCTCCGGCATAAGGACTCACCCGCAGGATAGGCGACTCCTCCGGGACACTATCTCTACCAGGGAACCCTCAGGGGGCAGTTTGGTAATTTGTCACCCAGAGAGAGGTATTTTGGTAAATTTCTCGGTAAAGTTTTTCAAGGGACTTTTTAGTCCAGAAAGGATTGTAAAACACCTAAAAGGTTGTTTTGAAGCTGATTCGGGGCGTTGTGGTGATAGCGAATCCCGGGGGCATTTTGGTAATTTGCCGCCAGAGGGGGTATTTTGGTAAAGTTTTTCTATAAAATGCTTCAAAGGACTTGTTAGTCCGAAAAGGGATGTAAGACAGTTGAAAAGTTATTTTAAAGTAGTTTTGAGACGTTCGTTGAGGCGATGGCCGCCAGGGGGTGTTTTGGTAATTTTTCCTTTAAAATTTTTTGAGGGAATATTTGGTCTATAAATGATGCAGTACATCTAAAAAGTAGTTTTAAAGCAGTTTTGGGGTGTTGGTGGGGGTGTTGGTGATGTAGCAGCCATCAGGGGGTATTTTGGTAATTTGCCATGTTGGCGCTAAATTTTTGAGGACCCGCATAATTTAGCATTCAGAGGGGTGGGAAGCAAGGAATAGTGGTAGTATATCTAAAATGAGGGTTGTTATCGATAATAAGTCGATAAGGCTAGATTAAGAATCCAATTATCGGATCGAATTAACTAGCTATCGTAAGATGCTATGAACGGTTAAGTGGGAATGGGTAGAATAAAGAGTGCGTATATGATGAATGATGACTAACGAGCATGATATGATTTGACTAGGTGATGCAGCTCGTTGCGATCAGAGATTGCGAGTTGCTTCGGTTATAAGCCAAGCAGGTAAGGACAATGCAGTTCTATTATGCTAATGCATTGTTTCGATTAGCATACTATGTTGATGATGTTTATGTTGGACTCTTGCTGTTATGGGTTGACACCAAGAGTCATTGTGACCGGTATACGTATATTTGAATTGTGCTGTTGAGGACTTAGGGTAGAAGAAATTCCCTTAGTCCCCCTGTTGATAGAATTTAGTGAGGATGATAGGCGTCCTTGTATGCTATGACTTGATTTGATTAGCATACCTGAAGTGGATGATGATGTTGTGTAGGGTTGTTGTGTGGTGGTTGTGAGATGCCGGTAATTGTTGATAGCCGATATCTCTTCTCTTTGAGAACACCATTGAGGACTTGCGGTAATCTTCTCCCGAGTCCGTCCTATCATTGATAATGATGTCGTTGATGTTGTGGAGGTCGTTGCGTGTTGTTGTGAAATGTTGGTATTTATTGATAACCGACATTTCTCTTATGTAAGAACGTTGTTGAGGGCTTGCGGTAATCTTCTCCCAAGTCCACCATGTTGATGATGTTACGTTGAACTTTTGTTGTTAGGTCTGAACACTGGTCAATCTTTTGATCTGGTATTCCTTGTTGAGCTGTGTTGTTGAGGACATAAGGTGGAATAAATTTTCCCTTAGTCCGCCCCGTTGATGATGTCTTGTTGCTTGGCCGTAACGTGATTAGGGAAAACACTCTAAATGAGTTCCCTGCTTGTTGACAATGTCTCTTTTATTTACTTGAGACTGAGATGAACATCCCGTAAAATGGGACATCAATATGAGGAAGATGGCCTGTGAAACATGATCACTGGCAAAGAGGATGTAGGGCGCGCGAGTCGAGTCTGTCATGTCTGGTCGAGTCTAGTCTGTCGTGTCTGAGTTGCATTGCATTTGATTTTCTTTTGATGTTAATGATGTTAATGACTTGTATTTCGTTGATGTTTATCTTTCAATTTCCTGTTTTAGTATTCACTTGCATAGTCAGTCAGTCAGTCTGTCGGTCAGTCAGTCCAGTCCAGTCCATGAGGAGGTGGCAGTAATGTTGTTCTATTGGGCCTTAAAGCCGCTCAGTCTAACGAAAGAAAACTTTTCATTTGACAAGTTATGTTGATGCTGAAATTTATTGACTACTCTTGATTCATTGCTATCGTTGAGATTATTATTATTCCTCCGAGTCTTTTGAATCTTGTACACGATATTCCTCGTGTTGTCTTTACTGGGCGATTTGCGCTCATTCCTTATGTTGTATTGTGCAGGCTATAAGGAGAACCCTCTAGAGAAGGGAAGAGAAACAAGTTAGAAAAGTTGAGCAAGGGGATGTGTTGTGTGAGGTAAAGATTGAGCCGTGAGATCGGTTGTTAAGAATCCTATGACTACAGTCGTATATTAGGTTGTACATATGTATGTTGTTCATAGACTTGAGAGTCTTCCGCTGTAGTATGATGTATGTTTGTAAGAAAATTTTTTGTAAGGACGCATTTTGGAGCGTCTATTAATGATGAGTATGAGGATGTAGTTGCTCTGATACCAACTTGCGACACCCTCAACCCTGGTGACATCACCGGGCTGAGTTATCGACCATAATCACATTCAAAACCCTGTGTTGAATGTGATTATGGTCGATAACTCAGCCTGGTGACATCACCAGGGTTGAGGGTGTAGCAAGTTGGTATCAGAGCAACTACATCCTGGTATCAGAGCTTAGGCAAATGATTCTATAGACTTTTGATGTATCTGTTGGAACACCTAAGTTTTCAATAAGGGGAGTAGAAGAAGAATTTTGATGATTTAGCAGAACTAGGAGGATGGTTAAGATATGTTGGCTGAGGATGGCTAAGGCATATATATTGTGACCTTAGCATTCCTACTATTGTTATAGGGAAAGGAAGAAAGAGTTGGTTGACTTAGCTTTACAAGAATGGTTTGAGGATGATAAGGTTGCGGTGTCGGATCTTAAAAAGGATCCTGATGAGAAGGTAAACGAGATGGAATTAGGGATGAAAGAACGAGATGAAGGTCTAGGAGGAAGTGAATTTGTAAGAACCACAGGGAGGATAGATGAGGTTGAACACTTTTATTGTGTGAACTTGGAATGAAGAAATGAGGAGCAGAAAGTGAGAATGAGTAAAGTTTTGATGGACTTTTGGAAGAGAAATTACTTCCAAGTAATGAGGAAAAAGGGACTGATCAACAAGTCAGCTCAAGTCCCAAATTAGCGATGTTAACTAAACGATAGAGAGATTGAAAGTTGAATGAGAAGACGTGAATTAAGTATCAAATTAGCTATTAAAGGAGACGGTGGACACCAGTATGCGGGTCACTCGAAAGAACATGATAGGTTGTTCGTGATTGCCCTCCTGATAGGGCAATACCTAAAGACAGGCAACAATTGATTCTAAGAGGGAGTCATTGAAGCCTGAAATTGTTATAAGAGCGCGATAGTTCCTCTGAGGTTGATGAGGTGTACGAGTAGGGGTGGAGTCCGCTTTTGAAATCGGACCTAAAGTATGATTGAGAAAGGGAATGATGATGGGGAAACTAGTATTATTTACATACTATTGTAGAAAAAAAAAAGGTTGTTTAGTGATGAAAACCATTAGTTGTCTGAGCGTGAAGGTTAATATTATGTTGTGCAATTTCAATTATCATGATACTCCTTCCTCAGAAAGAGAGAGAGGGTTCCCAATCGAGAGGGGCCCTCAATAGAAGTGATTATGGTGAATGTTGAGGATGTAGGTGGAAGGAATAAGCAGAGAATTGTATCAGGCCAAGAAGACCTTAAGAAAGAGCTGGTGAGACTTCTACAAAAAGATTGTGGGAGTTCTAAAGGTACGACTAGTGGCTGCTGTTATGACAGCCCCAGTAAAAGGAAGAAAATAATGTAGATCTTAGCACTTTAAGGATGCCCGTTGAGTAGAATCTCACGGGAGAGAAAGCGGTTAGTATAGACAAATACGTTGAATTGAGAGATGGAGAAGGTAGTTGAAATAACAAGACGTGGGAAAATATTAAAAGATAATGTTCGCCAGCTATACGTAAAAAGAGGGTGACAAGTGATTAGAAGTGCGAGAACAAACAAGTTGAGACAGTAAGAGTACCTATCGAGCCTATATTATTGTAATAGGTTCAGGTAACATGTTGATGATGTATATTTCTGCTCAAATTGCAGAGTAAGTTGGAGACAAGTTTCTCATACTAAGCGGAAAGATAGAAAGGTGAAAAAGCATATTAGGGCAATTGGTGAGTTGTCCTATTATTATTATCCCTTATTAAGTGATGATAGAAATGTTCTAAAGGTGGAACAAGTTAAAAAGGGTTCAAAAATAATTTTCCAAAGGCTAGTAAGGAGGCTCTGATGGAGAATTGCTACTGGATTAGTAGAAACACCATACGATGGACGTAAATAATAAAGAGGTCTAGGAAGAAGGAAGGAAGCAAGGACGGAAAGGAGGTAGAATCCAGGAATGAAACTAGAAGGGTGAAAAGAAAGGTAAGAAGAGAGTAGATAAAGAACAGCCCGGACAAAGTTCAGAACCAAGAAGAGGAGATCGAAAATGTAGATGATGTGGATTGAGGTACGAGGGTGTGAACTATGCTAAGGCCAGTAAAGCATATCTTAAGTATGAGAGCAAGTCACTGAAATAATGTTTAAGATGAAGCAAAAAAAAGGGGGGTTGTTTCAAATGTCAACAGCCAGAGTATATTGACCGGACAGAGGTGCTCTAAAGGAGGGTGATGGTCATTGAAGTAAGAAGAAATGAGGGGTTTATGAGACTAAGTATTGGCTATTAGAAGCTGATTAAGATGAGAGTCAGGAATAATTACTGATTGCCTGACCTAAAGGATATGTTGATCAATTACAGGGTGCTAAGTGTTTTCTTTATGTGGTTGACCTTAGAGCGGGTCATTACCGGTTAATGAATAAGGAAGGATGAAGTTGTCAAGATAGTGTTCAAAAACAGAAACGGGCATTATAAATTTTTGGTGGTGTTAGGTGGATCAATTAAGGCCCCTGTTGCAGTTATAAATTTGAGGAATCAAGCCTTTTGAGAGTACTTGATCATCGTGTCGTCGCCTTATTGGTGACCTTATGGATGATACTGAAGGCAAAGAGGAACTTGCACAATGGCAAGTTTAACAAATTTTAAGAACGTTAAGTTGTATGTCAAATTCGAG
Organism: Escallonia herrerae; assembly: GCA_033070095.1. NCBI lineage: Eukaryota > Viridiplantae > Streptophyta > Magnoliopsida > Escalloniales > Escalloniaceae > Escallonia > Escallonia herrerae. Next base: position 70,948 of record JAVXUP010003041.1, on the reverse strand, counting down.
GAATTGAATTTTGACTGGGGAATTTGGGTAAATGGGGTCGATGCAAAAGCAGGTTAAGAGATCGGGAAAAAAAAAGTTGATAAAAAAAAGTGACAAATAGGGAACGTCATAAAAATCGGTGTTGAGATTAGTAGCTTCCTAAGCTTGATCGGAGGCTACCAGAGAGTGATTGACAATCTCTCTAAGATGCCTTATCGAAGAAAAGTGACTATGATGATTGTTACGCCAAATTAATAAGAATGTGAACAACTCAAAGTCAAAGTTCGAGAAGGAAAAAATGCAAGTAATAGTTCGTTTCACATGGAAATGCGACCATCGCATCTTAATTAAATCAAGGAAGCTTAAGGTAAAAATGCAAGGATGTTGAGATCCCGCGGGGATTTGAAATGAATAAAAAGGAATTTTGAGGGACTCATAGTTTTAAGTGCTGATTCACTTAAGGGAGACGGAAGTATACCCTGAGTTACGGCCCAAAGAATTTTGGTCGCTTAACATGAAGAGGGATATATAAAAGTTTGTATCCTGATGTTTGACCTGTTCATAGGTAGAAGTGGATCATAAGATCGCCAGATAGTGGCAACCACTCTTTGTACCTGAATGGAAGCGGGAACACATTATGATGAAATTTAGTGTTAAGGTTGCCACGAACAACTAAGAGATATACATCCATCTGGGTTGTAGTGAGTAGGCTGACTAAGACGTCCCAACTTTTTATCCGAGAAGAAAATTTTTCTGAACGACTTGCCCAAACTTATGTTAAGCAAGTGGTTTGTTGTTATGGAGTTTCAGTAACTACTGTGTCCGATAGAGATGTAAGGTTCATCTTTAAAGTTTGGAAAAGTTTTCAATAAGAAATGAAAACAAAGTTGACCATGAGGACGGCCTTTTACCTCCAACAGGTGGCTGATTAAGATGTATGATATGAATACTGGGAGAGTGTTGAGGGCCTACATTAATTATTTTGGCAGAACGTGGGGTAAACACTTACCCTTAGTCGAATTCTCCTATAAAAATGGTTATCGGTCGAGCAAAGAAAATAGCTCCTTATGGAGTGTTGTATGGCCGAAGATGTCACACGCTTATTTGTAGAGTGTGGTTAGAGTCGAGACTATTCTGCACGAGATTGTGCAAATAAATAGAAAACAAGGTGATCGATATTCAAAAAAAAATAAAAAAATCTTACTGCGCAGAATTAGCAGAAAAGTTGTACTGATAAGAGGTATAGGATGTTGGAATTTGAAGTAGGTGACCTAATAAATTTTATAAGTGTCACCGTGGAAGTGAGTCATGATATTCGGGAAGTGAAGGAAGTTAAGTCCGAGGTTCGTTGGACAGTTTAAAATCTTGTCTAAGATTAAGAAGATAGCATATAAACTCGATCTACGTTCAGGATTGAGTTAACTACATAGCGTGTATCATGTGTCAATTGTTGAGGAAGTATGATCTCGACCCTACACATGGGATCCAAGAGGAATAAGTTGAAATACGAGATAATATCTCGTATAAGGAGGCACCATCGAAGATGGCTGATAAAGATGAACAGGTTTTACGTGAATGTTGGTGGTTAAAGTTGATGGGGAAAAATAATGCAGTCAAGGAAGCTACCTTGAAACCCGAGGCGCTAATGCGGTAATGATGTCCGCACCAAGTTGCAGAATGAGGTTTGTCCCTATTTTGAGGACGAAATTTATTTAAGGGGGGTAGGGTGTGATACCCCAAAAAATACCAAAAATTTATCTAACCGTGAGTTTGATTAATTAAGGGGTGTTATTTTTAATACTTTGCAATATGTTGATGATGATTAAGTGTTAGGGATCTAAATGGGAGGTTAGTTTGGCCTTGGGGGTCAAAATGTAATTTTAGAAAGTTAAAGGGGGTGAAAGTGTAATTTTGAAAAATATGATGAACGTGATGCATATTTTTATTAAGTAGCATCATTTTGATGATAATGAGGTGTTAGGGGGGTAAAGGAGGGGTTAGGGTGATTTTGGGGTCGAATTAATATTTTTCTCAAAGTCGAGGGGTCAAAATGCAATTTTGAAAACTTGAGGGGCCAAAGTGCAAATAATGAAAGTTTGCAAAAGGTGTCACAAATTGGGGAGGAGTCAGCTGAATGGTGGCCATCTCCTAGTAAACTAAGCTGACTAAGTTCATGATATAATAAAATAAAAGGGGGATAAGATTGATGAGATTATAATATAAAAAGGAAAGTTTGGGGTAGAAAATGGAAATAATGGAAACTAAAGAACAACCGATGAACAGTAGCAGTGAAGAAGCAGCGGGAAGAAAAGAAAGAGAAGGAAAAAGAGGAGAAAAAGAAGGGAAGAAGGAGAAGAAGAAAGGGAAAACCTAAACCCATCAAGGTAATTCCTCGATCTTGAACCCTAATTGCGAAAAAAATTTAAGAATTTGATTGAATAATGGGTTAATTTCGGCTGAATATATGCATGGTGTATATATGTGTGTGCTCTTCGGGGTTGCTAGTGGGTATGATTGTGTGTTTAGTTGAATGAATTAGAGGTATAAAAGTGTGGTGAGGACATTGTAATGTGTTTGGACAATCTAAGGCGGAATTAATGAGGAAATCCATGCGTGAGTGTGAGGAGTATGCACCCAGGTACGCAGCTGGTTGAAGGAGGAAGATGATGTGTGTGCACGTGAAGGTGAAGTAGTGTGTGTGTTGATGTGAATAGTGACTGTTTTTGTCACTAAAGGTGCAAATTTAATAACCAGGTTTTAATTTGAATTTTTAAAAATAGTTACGGTCATATTTAGCCAAAGTACAAAACATAGATCCCAGTTATTTTTGAGAGACCTGTATCGTGGAAAAATTTCAGATTTTTTTAAGATCGGGAAGGGCGTGAACGGATGCGGGAAGTTTGGAACTTTATGGTGAAATTTAAAATATCAAACGAATGCGGTTTTGCGCGAAAATTTAATGAGGACTCTATAATGCTGAGAAGTTCTATTTTCCAAGTTTTTGGGTCATTCCAAAGTCGTTAGCTATTTTTGGCCGAACGGGCTTTTAAGCGCTTGGTCCAGACACCGGTTCGGGATTTTTGGGCGAAAATTTTGTAAAATACTTTTTAGCTCAAGAATGAATGCAGGAGGTTTAAAATATCATTTTAAAGTGGTTTTGAGATTTTTATGATGCCGGGAACCCTCAGGGGGCATTTTGGTAATTTGCCACCTGGAGAGGGGTATTTTGGTAAATTTTCCGGTAAAGTTTTTCAAGGGACTTTTTAGTCCAGAAAGAATTGTAAAACACCTAAAAGGTTGTTTTGAAGCTGATTCGGGGCGTTGCAGTGATAGCGAACCCCGGGGGCATTTTGGTAATTTGTCGCCAGAGGGGGTATTTTGGTAAAGTTTTTCTATAAAATGCTTCAAAGGACTTGTTAGTCCGGAAATGGATGTAAGACAGTTGAAAAGTTATTTTAAAGTAGTTTTGAGACGTTCGTTGGGGCGATGGCCTCCAAGGGGTGTTTTGGTAATTTTTTCTTTAAAATTTTTTGAGGAAATATTTGGTCTATAAATGATGCAGTACATCTAAAAAGTAGTTTTAAAGCGGTTTTGGGGTGTTGGTGGGGGTGTTGGTGATGTAGCAGCCATCAGGGGGTATTTTGGTAATTTGCCATGTTGGCGCTAAATTTTTGAGGACCAGCATAATTTAGCGTTCGGAGGGGTGGAAAGCAAGGAATAGTGGTAGTATATCTAAAATGAGGGTTGTTATCGATAATAAGTCGATAAGGCTAGATTAAGAATCCAATTATTGGATCGAATTAACTAGCTATCGTAAGATGCTATGAACGGTTAAGTGGGAATGGGTAGAATAAAGAGTGCGTATATGATGAATGATGACTAACGAGCATGATATGATTTGACTAGGTGATACAGCTCGTTGCGATCAGAGATTGCGAGTTGCTTCGGCTATAAGCCAAGCAGGTAAGGACAATGCAGTTCTATTATGCTAATGCATTGTTTCGATTAGCATACTATGTTGATGACGTTTATGTTGGACTCTTGCTGTTATGGGTTGACACCGAGAGTCATTGTGACCGGTATACATATATTTGAATTGTGCTGTTGAGGACTTAGGGTAGAAGAAATTCCTTTAGTCCCCCTGTTGATAGAATTTAGTGAGGATGATAGGCGTCCTTGTATGCTATGACTTGATTTGATTAGCATACCTGAAGTGGATGATGTTGTTGTGTAGGGTTGTTGTGTGGTGGTTGTGAGATGCCGGTAATTGTTGATAGCTGATATCTCTTCTCTTTGAGAACACCATTGAGGACTTGCGGTAATCTTCTCCCGAGTCCGTCCTATCGTTGATAATGATGTCATTGATGTTGTTGAGGTCGTTGCGTGTTGTTGTGAAATATTGGTATTTATTGATAACCGACATTTCTCTTATATAAGAACGTTGTTGAGGGCTTGCGGTAATCTTCTCCCAAGTCCACCATGTTGATGATGTTACGTTGAACTTTTGTTGTTAGGTCTGAACACCGGTCAATATTTTGATCTGGTATTCCTTGTTGAGCTGTGTTGTTGAGGACATAAGGTGGAATAAATTTTCCCTTAGTCCGCCCCGTTGATGATGTCTTGTTGCTTGGCTGTAACGTGATTAGGGAAAACACTCTAAATGAGTTCCCTGCTTGTTGACAATGTCTCTTTTATTTACTTGAGACTGAGATGAACATCCCGTAAAATGGGACATCAATATGAGGAAGATGGCCTGTGAAACATGATCACTGGCAAAGAGGATGTAGGGCGCGCGAGTCGAGTCTGTCATGTCTGGTCGAGTCTAGTCTGTCGTGTCTGAGTTGCATTGCATTTGATTTTCTTTTGATGTTAATGATGTTAATGACTTGTATTTCGTTGATGTTTATCTTTCAATTTCCTGTTTTAGTATTCACTTGCATAGTCAGTCAGTCAGTCTGTCGGTCAGTCAGTCCAGTCCATGAGGAGGTGGCAGTAATGTTGTTCAATTGGGCCTTAAAGCCGCTCAGTCTAACGAAAGAAAACTTTTCATTTGACAAGTTATGTTGATGCTGAAATTTATTGACTACTCTTGATTCATTGCTATCGTTGAGATTATTATTATTCCTCCGAGTCTTTTGAATCTTGTACACGATATTCCTCGTGTTGTCTTTACTGGGCGATTTGCGCTCATTCCTTATGTTGTATTGTGCAGGCCATAAGGAGAACCCTCTAGAGAAGGGAAGAGAAACAAGTTAGAAAAGTTGAGCAAGGGGATGTGTTGTGTGAGGTAAAGATTGAGCCGTAAGATCGGTTGTTAAGAATCCTATGACTACAGTCATATATTAGGTTGTACATATGTATGTTGTTCATAGACTTGAGAGTCTTCCGCTGTAGTATGATGTATGTTTGTAAGAAAATTTTTTGTAAGGACGCATTTTGGAGCGTCTATTAATGATGAGTATGAGGATGTAGTTGCTCTGATACCAACTTGCGACACCCTCAACCCTGGTGATGTCACCGGGCTGAGTTATCGACCATAATCACATTCAGCACAGGGTTTTGAATGTGATTATGGTCGATAACTCAGCCCGGTGACGTCACCAGGGTTGAGGGTGTCACAATAAGTTCTCCCATCATACTCATCTCGAATTCCCCGCGCATACTCTCAGCAAACTCTTGGCAAAGATCACCGTTAGTTACTTCAAAAATGATATCATCAACGTTAATTTGGACAATAAGAATATGCGAATTTTTAGATTTGGTAAAAAGAGTAGTATCGACTTTGCCACGAGAGAATTCATAATCAATAAGAAAGCTGTTAAGACGATCGTACCAAGCTTGAGGAGCTTGTTTAACACCATACAAAGCCTTTTGGAATTTCAAAACCTGTAGGTTGTTTAACAAAAAATTCCTCCTGAATTACCCCATTTAGGAAGGCACTTTTCACGTCCATTTGAAAAAAAGTTTGAAATTCATGTGACATGAAAATTCCAAGAGCATTCAAATAGCTTCAAATCTGGAAACAAGGGTAAAGGTTTCATCAAAATTAACCCTTCAACTTGATTGTATCCTTGAACTACTAGTTTAGCCTTGTTTCGAACAATATGTCCATCTTCATCAAATTTGTTTCAAAAATCCACTTGGTGCCGATGACCTTTTGTTGAACAGGAGGCGGGACTAAAGACCAAACATCGCTTCTTTCAAATTGATTCAGTTCCTCTTGCATGGCAAGGATCCACCCATCATCTTTGAGAGCCTCAGAAATATTTTTAGGCTCAATTTGAGAAAGAAAAGCAAAATCAGGCAGGAGAGATTTACCGAAGATCGGGTCGTTACTCCTCGTTCAACATTACCAATTACTTGCTCCTTCGGATGGCTAAAGGAATATCTCCAGCTTTTGGGAAACGGTTGAGTCTCGATATTTTCTTTGTGGGATGATATTGAAATCTCCTCTTCATTTGAAGAAATATCTAACTTGTTGTTTAAGTCGAAAGAGAGTTTCTTGATGTCGTCATCTGCATGCTTTCTTGGATTTTCAACATTAGATTCTTCAATCGCAAGAGTCCTACGATTATAAACTCTATATGCTCTACTTTTCAAGGAATAACCAAGAAATATACCCTCGTCAAATTTTGCATCAAACTTACCCAAGTTCTCACGATTGTTCAAAATAAAACACTTACAACCGAAAAACCTTAAAATAATCAATTTTAGGTTTTCGATTTGAGAAAAGTTCATAAGGAGTTTTATCAAGAGTCGGTCAGATAAGTACCCTATTCAATACATAACAAGAAGTACTCACAGCTTCAGCCCAAAAATATTTTGGCAAAGAGTTTTCATAAAGCATTGTTCTAGCTATCTCTTGAAGAATTTGGTTCTTTCTCTCTATAACCCCATTTGTTGGGGAGTTCGAGGAGCCAAAAATTCATGAGCAATGTCATTTTCATTACAAAAAGGTATAAAATGTTTTTTAAATTCACCGCCATGATCATTCCGGATTTTCACAAGTTTCAGCTCCTTCTCATTTTGTAGAAGCTTTACAAGGTTAAAGATTTTTTCAAAAGTTTCATCCTTATAAGTTAGAAAAAGAATCCAGGTGTATCTAGAAAAATCATCAACGATGACGAAAGCATAAAATTTTTCACCAAGGCTAGCATTTCTTGTGGGGCCAAAAAGATATAAGTGAAGAAGTTGAAGAGGATGAGAAGTAGAAACAACATTTTTGGCATGAAAAGAGGTTTTTGATTGTTTGTCGTATTGACAGGCATCACAAACCTTATCCTTGACAAACTTTAACTTTGGTAAGCCTCTAACAAGTTCTTTCAAGAGTAGTTTCTTGATTAGATCCATACGCACATGACCTAATCTATGATGCCACACCCAAACATCATTTTGTTGAACAGAAAGACACACTTCTCTAAAAGAATCTAACGCATCAAAAGACAGAGTGTAAGTGTTACTATCTCTCTTACCAACTAAGGTACCTCCATCTGAGGCATGACGGATGAGGCAGTGGTCACCTTCAAAATGAACTTTATGTATAGTATCAATTAGTTGACTGATGGTAATCAAATTAAACTTCAAACCATCAACTAAAGACACATTATCAATGAAAATTGAATTGCTACCAATTTTGCCTTTATCGATGATCTTCCCGTTTGAGTTGTCTCCGAAGGTAACAAGGCCACCATCCTTTGGAGTGATACGAGAGAACATTGAACGATCACCTGTCATATGCCTTGAGCATCCGCTGTCGAGGATCCATTTGTTTGGATTCGCCTTTGCTTTCAAGCATACCTAAAACAGATTTTGGTTTCATTCCTTTAGGTACCCACACACTTTCTTGGTTCTTGAAAGATTAGGTAAACAATATTTTGGCGCCCAAACTTGCTTCATTCTATTTTTATTGATAGAAAAGGATTGTTGATTTCTAGCTACTTTAAGAGGACAGTTTTTTACTAAGTGCCCCTTCTTATTACACGTTGTACAGAGTGTGAATGGTGAGCAGGAAGCTAGATATTTGTTGAAGAAATTTTTATAATCCTTTTGCTTCTTTGAAGGATCATAAGCAATCCTACTTTTTTCAAATTCACATCTTTGTCTTACCAAAAGTATATCAAGGTTCTCTCTTCCTTGTGTAAATTTTACAAGTTTAAGAAATAGTAGAGCTGAGAAAGTTTGGAGCCACTGAAGGATTGAGTCGAATGAAAAACTCATTTTGCTTCGACCGAAAACTATTTTTAATACTTGACAAGAAGTAACTGAAGGATCAATTCAAATGAAAACAATTTTCCTTCAAATGAAAACACATTTGAGATGAAAACTTCTTGGTTTGTTCTTTACTTGATTTTCTTGGAGATCATTAAGAAAGACTTTAGTTTTAAAGATTAATTACAACAAAGAGAAATAGAATGAAGTCCAAGTCCACATCCAGGTCCACTTACAAGTCCAATCTTTGACCAAGGAATATTTCACGTCTTGTTTGATTATGATTGGTCCTGAAATAATTCTTGATAGCAATGTTAGCTTAATGTTAGAGGCAATAATCTTGGAATCATCAAAATAATACAACTTGACTTTAAAGCCAACAATTACCACTTCGCTCAATACTGGTTAACCGAAAATATCATGTTTCTGATCTATATCCCTTATGCTCCATGTTCTCTGAAACTCATTCTCATTAGTTCCTGGAATGTCCCGCAGTCCAATCATTATGGCAGATAGGACATAGAGCAGTTAGTTTCGCGACACAGGGTAACTCGGTGAAAACCCGGTTAATTCACTGGCTCTCTCAAGCTTTTTTCTCGAACCAACGCGTTATGGAGCAGTTTCTTTGGATACTGGTAGTTCTCTGGCCTATTTGGCTGGCTCGTAACCCCTTAATTTTTCAAGGCAAGCTATTCGGTGCTAATTCCGTTGTGATGTTAGCACGTAGCTCCTCTTGTCACATTTGTGCTACCCGTTCCTTTATTCGCCACTCCAAGAAAATTCACCAGCACGTACTTCGATCAATTCCCAGCCCTACTCGCCCTATTCCATCCTTTCCACATTTTATCCCTCGCTTTCCTCTTTCTATTTCTCGGCAGAGTGTACTTGTCCTGTTCCTATCTCCCACTACAAGGAAATATATTTTTAGAGACGGATTTTTACCGACAGAAGATATTTCGTCTGTAAATTGACTTTTAACAAACGAAACAGTCCGTCGGTAAAATTCCATCGTTAAATACTATTACCGACAACTTTTTTGCGACGGTCTTTTACCGACGAAAATGCCATCGCTAAAACTTTTTTACAAAATTAGTTTTTTTGCGAGTTTTATAAACTTGTTTACGGGACGGAATTTTACCGTCGCTAAAACTTCTGTTGGTAAAGGTCGTCATTCATCGACGAACTTTTAGCGACAGGTATTTTCGTTGCTAAAAGTCCTCGATTAAAACATCCAGATATGCTTCTTTCTCTCTCCCCATTTCTCTCTCTGAAAATCAACCACTGCTATTCTCAGCTCTAGCGATCCCTCTCTACGGTGACCCACCTCCGGCAATCCTCCTCCACGGAGACCCCTCCACTGCCGCTGCGTGAAAAGCCCTTCACTACTGCCGCGTGACTAGCCCTCCACCGCCATAGCGCCACCAACGCCGCCGCCCTCCACTGCCGCCGTTTATTACATGTCTTCTTTATTATAAGGTAAGTCCATTAAACCTAATTTTTTTTTCTTCCCTACAAATTTTGTGTATAATTTTCTGTATATGTTTGGATGTTCATTCAAGTCAGCTTCCTTTCTTTTTTCTTTTTCCTTTCTGAATTTTGCAAGGCTATACCTTGTCTAGTAGCTTGGTTGTATCATGTATAAGCTTGTGAATTTTTTTCTTTCACCTTGTGAATTAATTAAGCTCTTTGTTGCTTGCCTTGCGTTGTTCTTAGTAAAGCCTGTGAAAATCTAAAAATTAATTGCTGAATATTTAAGCGCTTAATATGTAGAATTGATTTTTCAAATTTATCCGTTTAGTATAAATTTCATAGTGTTGAAATTACGTACCTTTTAAGTGTGAAAACCTTGGTGGTTATATTGATGGTGGTGGGGATAATGGTGGAGGTAGGATCGACAAGGTATTGCAATGCTGGTGATGACGGCATGCCACAGTGTAGTGGTCATGGTGGTAGTTACCTAATGATGGCCATGTTAAAACTTGTATATGACCAAGGCTAGGAGTACTATACTGAAGCGTTGTCCAATAATTCATCATGGCCATGTTAATTGCACAATGTAACTAATGACGTAGTAAACCTTTTGTTTGTCTTAAAACAATCGTTGAACATGGTACGTTATAAGCACAATGAAGAGCACTTCCAAGTTCCAAGACTATCATTCTTAATATTAATGCTATTGTAGACTCCTAATAATTAATCATATTCAATTAGCAAAGAATAAAGGTTTACTTACCCGAATTAATCATATTTTATGACATAGAAGAATCTAAGCTCTTTTTGTTCTATTGATCATTAGTCATGAAGTAATGGTCATAGGAAGAATGATGGAAATTAACTTTGGTGAGTTGGGGTGGGGATGTTATTGAGCCAATTAATTAGTGAAGAAGAAAAATAAAATAAAATCGAACAAAATGTAAGAAAAGAAAACCTCCAACCCAATCTTTCTTAGACGGTTCAGGGTGCTCAAGCTTCACATTACCACATTCCATGTCCTCACCCTACTATCACAAAAAACATTGAGCCCTCAATTGATGCAAGTTGACCCAAGATTTATGTCCTCACCCTGCTATCACAAAAAAACATTGAACTCTGAATTGATGCAAGTTGACCCGAGATTTATGCCCTACCATCAAAGAAACAAAAGAATTCAAATTTATGACAAGTTAGCAATAAATAACAATCAAACCAGTTTGTAAACCAGGGGAATGTATTCTGTTAGTTCTAAACTTTTTTTCCAAATGGCAGTGTCAGATTGAAGATCGTAGTTTATTCGAAATATCTTAAGTTATAACTTTTTGTAGAACTTTGAAAATTAAAAGACCAAGACTTTTGATAAAAGAATAAAAATCTAAATTATTTGATGCTGATCTGCTTAACTGTGCATGGTTCTCTATATACTTTGTAATCGACATTTCTATTTGTTAGACTTCTTTATATCAATTTTCATTCTTTATATAATTCTGTTAACTGTGCATTGAGTATTTAAGAATTGAGAATTGAGATTGTTGACGGAGGATAGGACCCAATTGGATTGAGATATCTGTTAGGTAACACGAATACAGACACCGCGTTCGATCGACACCGACACTGACACCGATTGGCTTTATGCTCCGACACTTCTTCGAGAGGTGTCCGATAAGGTGTCTGGTAATTAAAAATTAAATCAATATCTATGGACACCGCTGAGAGGTGTCGGACACGTGTCCGGAGGTGTCGGTGAGGTGTTAAAGTGTCGATAGGTCTCGGACACCATACCTAGACTTGTCTAGAGGTGTCGGTAGGTCTCAGACACCATACCTCGACTTATATGAGGTGTCGGTGCTTTCTAGGATATCTGTGATTTACTTCTAATTGTTAGACTTCTTTATATCAATTTCATTTTTTATATAATTTTGTTAACTATGCATTGAGCATTTGAGAATTGTGAATTGAGAATTGAGATTGTTGACTATGCATTGGTATTTGAGAATTGAGATTGTTGACATAGGATGGGACCCAATTGGATTGAGATATCTGTAATTTAGTTGAATGGTGAGTTAACGTGATATTTTTAGCACACCCTGGGGTGAAATCGTGGCTCCGTCACTGGCAATTTGCCCTAAGTAGTCTCAATTAACCCTAATGAACCCAATTAACACGAATTAGCTCTAATTAGCCTAATTAGTAGTGATTAACCCTAAGAACCCAATGAACCCTAATTAGCTCTCATTAGCCCAACTTGGTCTTAATCCATCAACACTAATCAGCCCAATTAAATCCTAAATAGCCCTAATTACTCATAATTAGTAGTAATTAGCCCTAACATTTCTTATTAAACCCTATTTAGATTAATTAAATCCTAAACCCTAACTAAACCCTAATTAACCCTAATGAACCCAATTAGCCCTAATTGAAATTTTATTTAGCCTAATTAGTCGTAATTAACCCAAAGAACCCAATTAACCCTAATTAGCCCTAATTAGGGTTAATTGACACTAATCTGCACAATTAAATCCTAATTAGCTCTAAGTAGCCCTAATTAATCCTAATCAACCCTAATTAGCTATAAGTTAGCCCAAAGTACTCCTAATTAACACTAATTAGCCCTAATTAGTCATAATCAGTCCTAATCAATCCTAATTAGCTATAATTAGCCCAAAGTACTCCTAATTAGCCATTACATATCTTACTTAACCCTAATTACATTAATTATTCCTTAAATCCTTTTTAACCCTTAACACATCTCGAAGTAATCCTAATTAAACCTAATTACATACTAATGACTGGAAGTAGCCCTAAATATCATATTTAAACCTACCAACCCAAATTACCCTACTTAACCGTATCACATGCCTAATTCATCCTAATAAGCCCTTGTACATCCAATAATTAATCCATATTGTACAGAGATGGTTCAATTACTCGTTAATTTATCCTGCATTAGGATAACCCTGGTACATCCCTAATTTATCCTGCATTATGAATATTCGTTGTTATTCTGCGAATTCTATTGGCAACGAGTTCGTTCAACTCGTTGTCAACGAATTCTAATTAAAGTGGAATTGGTAACATATGCAACAATCTTTCTGCACTTTTGATATTTCAAAAATATTCTTGCATATGTTACCAATTTTTGAATGCATGCATGCATAAAAACCCTTAGTCCCTATTCAAAGGTACTCATTACAAAGTAATGCTTTGTAATGAGCCTTTAAATGTCCAGTTTGGACAATTTGGAAAAGTTAAGTGTTTATAAAACAGCGTATCGACTCATGCTCTGTAATCTATGTCATGGATATTTGGTACACGTTCTCATGTGTTTTTTTGAGTGCATGCAGATATGGTGTTCTAACATGCAGATATGGTGTTCTAACATCCATCAAACCTTGCAAGGCAAGATTAGATGAATGTTAGAACACCTAATCAATGTCGTGTACTTGGAGAAATGCGGGAGGTGCTGCCAAATTTTTCACAGACATAGGACTAAGCATGAGTTGGTAATTGTTTTATAAACATGTGATTTTCTGAATGGGATAGAACCACTACCTATTAGAGAACGGATGAGATATATGTAGACATCTTGTCACATGCATGCATTCATATCTACATCGACCCTGCCTAATTATTGGTCATAATTATTGAATGTGGTATATAGTACGTTATCTCAGTCGTCATGTCAATCAATCAAAGTTGGATGAAAAGGAAGAATGCTGATGATTTTGAAGATCACGTTGACGAATTCTTGACTTCGCTTATGCATATCCTGCACATGTTGACTTTGATAAGATAAGGTGTTTGTGCGGTAAATGTTAGTTGTTGCATTGAAGAAAAAGATTTGAAGTAAAATGGCATCTTTAACGGTACGGTTTTATGGGTGGATACACAAGGTGGACACAGCACGGGTCTTGTCTTCTGACCCGGCTACTCAAGCTGAAGTTAAAAAAGAGGCACGGTATGATTACCGAGATATGATTATGGATGCTGGGCATGCTAATGTTGACTGGGGTGATGACCGCGGTGACAACGGTCCCCAACAGCTGAATGAGGGGGCTCATCAGTTTTATGAGCTGTTGAGAGACTGCGGAAGAGCCGTTGTAGGATGGAGCTCCGAAACACACACTGTTGTCTGTGGTTAGTAGGTTATTACAGTTAAAATTAGACCACGGGTTGAGTAAGAAGGGATTTAATGAGTTTGTTACTTTAATCAAAGAAATTTTGCTCGAAAGTGAAAAACTACCCCGTCGTAATATGACGCAAAGAAAATGATGAGGAAACTTGGGTTGAGCTATGAGCGGATAGGTGCGTGCAATAAGGATTGTGTATTGTTCTAGAAAGAGAATAAGGACTTGTCATGGTGTCCAGTATATGATCATTCGAGGTACAAACCGGACAAAGGGAAGAAGAAAAACATTGCATGGAAAGTATTGCGATATTTTCTGGTCACACCAAGGCTTTAGAGAATGTACTACTCCTCCAATATGGCTGAACATATGAGGGCTCACTGCGAGACTCGTAGCAACGATGCCGATATGCTGACACACCCAGCTGTTGGAGAGGCATGGAAGAAGTTTGACCGCAGGAATCTAATCTTTGCCCAGGAAGTTTAAAATGTTAGACTTGGTCTGGCAACCGATAGGTTCAACCCTTTCGGCCAGTCTAGCACGCCTTACTCCACATGGCCTATTATTATTGTCTTGTATAACCTTCCACCAGGCATATGCTTGAAAAAGCCATACATATTTTTGTCATTGCTTATTTCAGGGCCGAAGAGTCCCAAAAAGGACATAGATGTGTATTTAAGGCTGTTGATTTAAGACAGTTATGGAATTATGGAGTCGAAACATATGATGCATCTCCTAAACAGAACTTTCAGACGAGGGATGCTTTAATGTGGATGGAGCACACATGGGAAGTTAGCATGCCCTATTTGTATGGGCATGAACTCCGGTCATATGTTAAAGCATGGCGGAAAGCCCTCGTGGTTCGGATGTCATCGAAAGCTTTTGCCAAGGGACCATCAATTCCGTAGGCAGAATGATAAATTTGATGGGACAATCGAGCGTGAGGTTGTCACACTAGACTACCCATCTGGTGAAGAAGTGCTCTCACACCTGGAGGCACTTGATACTGACATACTATACGGAAAGGGTGTGCCAGATCAGAAGATTCTAAGATACAGAAAAGAGCACAACTGGAGGAAATATTGTATTTTCTGGGAGTTAGCCTACTAGAGGACACTCATTATTCGAAACAACATGGATGCGATGCACATTGAGAAGAATGTTTTTGATAATGTGATTGAGAAGAATGTTTTTGATAATGTGTTCAACACAGTGATGAATGTCAAGTGGAAATTGAAAGATCACCTTAAAGTGAGAAGGGATCTACAACAGTTGAGTGTACGCCGTGAATTGCATCCTTTGACAGTCGGCCGGAGGACGATACTTTCGAAAGCATCTTACTGTCTAAACAAGAAACAAGCGGAGAATGTCTGTCAGTTGTTAAGAATTTAAAGCTTCCGAATGGGTTTGCGTCCAACATATCTCCTTACTATAATGTGTCGGAATGCAAGTTCTAAGGGATGAAGAGTCATGACTGCCACGTATTCATGGAGAGATTCATTTTTATTACCTTCTGGGGACTATTGCCAAGGATTGTATGCAAGACTTTGACTGAATTATCTCATTTCTTTCGATATATATATATATATATATATATATATATATATATATATATATATATATATATATATATATATATATATATATATATATATATATATATATATATGGCAGCTGATCCGTTGATAGCGCTAGCAAAATGGGAGAACTTGCTAGCGCGATCTGACCGTCCATCCCAAAGGGATGGACGGCCCAGATCGCGTATTTTTGCGGCGCTGTCAGTGGTCCGCTACACAGTGTAGCGGACCAACCTTTTTACCATTTTGCCCCTGCTCCCCCCTCCGCTACACTGTCTAGCGGACCACTTTCTTGGGCCCACGTTGACAGCCAAAAAGTCGTCCGCTAGACAGTGTAGTGGACGACTGACTTCCCTGACACAACTGACACATTTTCACGTGTTTGTACCTTTATTTCTACACACGACGGGTTGTCGGAATTCCTCAAGCTCCTTCGGCTACAATTTTCTTCTCCTTCGGACTCGCTTCCATTTTCAGCTCCCTTCAAGCTTCGAGTAAAACTTGCTTCAAGCTTCACTCAAGTAAGGTAAGTTTGCGAATGGTGAAGTTTTCTTTATGGATTGAATGGTAAAATATAATTTTATTTTGTTCGGACAAAAAAGTATAGATTTTTTTTTATGTTCTAGAAATTTGTCACTCTATTCTCAATTTGTGATGTTCTAGACATGATGTTCATAAAAAAGGTGTAATTTGTTAACTCTAAATAAAATTATAGTTTAATTCGATTTTTTGGCATGATGAATTCGTCTATTTATCTTAGTAATTTTAATTTGTTATGTTCAGTAAATTAATAATTGTTAATTTGGAGACACTTTCAGGGGTTATGCATACGGTATGTTTGTCATCCTAAATTGGTCTATTCGCCAAGGTAATTTTTAGGTAATATTTTCAGTTAGAAATGCCATTTGATTGTTAAGCGTAGTCTATTTCTACACAGGTCTTGTTTCACAATGTCTGATTTCGTGTCGAGCTCCAACGTCCCCGTAGATGCTAGTGATCCGTATCTAGGACGAACGTTTCAAACATTGGAAGAAGCTGAAGAATGTTTTCGAGCGTATTCATTGAGGGTTGGTTTTGGCATTAGAATAAAGACTACAAGAACAAGCAACGTAACAAAAAAGATATGCTCTCGCTTATACGAGTGTCATAGGGGCAGAAATCCACAGCAAAATGAGACACGCGTAGGCAATGATGACAGTGATGACGAAATAGGATATTCGCGTAGAAGACGGGACTGCTTTGAGCGCACAAATTGCCAGGTCAAGATGTTCGTAAGCTACAAAGCCAATCAAGATCATTGGCTTATTACCAGCCTGGAACTGGCACACAATCACCCGTTAGTAACTCCTTCTAAGGTGAGTCAGATGCATCAACACAAGAAGATGGGTAAGGTCGCGAGGAGCCTAATTCACACAATGAGCAATGCGCGAATTGGACCTACTGAGATTGTTAATGTTCTTGCTGAACAGGCTGGGGGAATTCAAAATTTAAACTTTAACACGACAGACGTTCGTAACGCGGTCCGAACCCATAGACGAGCCGCGTATGACCTCAATGATGCGCAATCGACAATGAGCCTATTGAAACGGATGCAGATGGAGGACCCGCAGTTTACCTTCGATTATAAACTTGACGACGAGCATCGAGTTAGTACAATTTTTTGGGTCGACGGTCGTTCGAGGCTAGCTTATAAGCATTTTGGGGATGTCGTGACTTTCGACACCACATACCGTACCAACAAGTACTCGATGCCGTTCGCTCCTTTCACCGGCGTCAATCATCATTATCACTCCATCCTGTTCGGGTTCGCCTTGTTAAGGGACGAGAGCGAGAGTTCTTTTGTATGGTTGTTTAGGACGTGGCTGGAAGCAATGAACTTCAAAGCACCCAAAGTGATCATCACCGATCAAGATTTGGCAATGAAGAAGGCTATTGCGACCGTCTTCCCAGACACCCGGCACAACTTGTGCACTTGGCACATAAGCAACAAATACCCGGAACGTCTGCATCACGTGTACGCAAAGTATCCAGACTTTAAACAGGATTTTGACAAGTGCGTTACCAAGTCGTTAACGATTGAGGAATTCGAGGAGAGGTGGGAAAAGCTTGTTTGGGATTACTCATTGCAAGACAACGAGTGGCTCCGGCACTTGTACGAGCGCAAAGAGCAATGGATTGGCGTTTACACGAGGAGGTATTTTTCAGCGGGCATGAAAACGACGGGCAGGAGTGAATCTATGAATGCCACGTTCGATAGTTATGTGGGTACAACTACCAATTTGAAGACTTTCGTTGCATCCGCACAAAAAGCGGTAGCTTCGTTGTTCGTAAAAGAAAGGGCTGCCGACTTTGCAACAACGTACAAACAAAGGAGAAGGTTGCTTGAGACCCCGCTGGAGCTGAACGGTGCCAAAGTCTATACGAAGGAGATCTTCTTGCTATACCAAGTAGAGCTGCAAAAATCGGGACGATACAGTATAAACAAGGTGGCAGAAATGTCTACGCGTGAGTACAAGGTTTATTCGCTCGTGAATGACCTCGTCCCTGAGAAGCTGCGCAGAATTTATACGGTGAGCCACGACACATTGACGGACTCGGTGACATGTGTTTGCAAGAAGTTTGAGTTCCATGGCATCCTGTGTAGACACATTCTGCGGTTTTTCACCCAGAAGAATATCAGGACAATCCCCGATAAATACGTCTTGCCACGGTGGACGAAAGGTGCAAACAGGTTGCACGGTACCATTTCCTTTCCGGAGCACCCGTATACTGACTTTGAAGAATCAGAGACGTTGCGGTATAATCATCTGGTGACGATGTTCACCCGTTTGTCCGTAAAGGCTGCTGCTACAATGGTCGGTTATAAACATCTCCTCGAGGTAGCTCAGCAGCAAGAGCCCATCGTCGACCAGTTGGAAGCAGCTTCAGTCACCAATGCGGTTGACACCGAGCCTACGACGGAATCAGAAGATGACGAGCCGGGGGAGGAAGGCGACAATGATATCCGGCCGTTGGATCCAATTATATCGCAAACGAAAGGCCGCAAGAGATCTACGCGGATGAAAAGCTCAATTGAAACGGCAACTCAACCTAAAAAGCTGCGAAGGTGTGCATTGTGCAACAAAATGACCGACCACGACAAGCGGAACCATTACAAGGCACTGGGGATAAGTCCAGGGGGTTTGCAAGATGGGGAAGAAGATGACGCCGAAGATGAGGACGAACAAGCTGCAGTGGACCTTTAATTTATCGTATAAGTTTGACATTTGTAATAATTTTTATATAAGTTTGACATTTGTAATAATTTTTCGACCGAATACTGGAATTTTTTTTCTGATGTAGCGGACGGATATGCATAGTCCTAATTTTTTGGTCATCATTTATGTCCGCTATACAATGTAGCGGACGTCATCGCAGAAAAACTTTTGGTCTTCATTTATGTCCGCTATACAATGTAGCGGACGTCATCGCAGAAAAACTTTTGGTTTTCATTTATGTCCGCTATACAATGTAGCGGACCTCTATCCTATTATATATATTAATCAAAATGGGCAACAGCTTTTATCAGTCCGCTATATCTCTCTCTCTCTCTCTCTCTCTCTCTCTCTCTCCCGCTATATTCTCTCTCTCTCTCGAACATCTAACCCAAGCCGCTACCCCATCTACGGCGACCCACATCTCCGGTGACACCACCGTCCTCCCCTCATCGCCGACCTCGATGGCTTCTGGATCGGAGACCACCTACGATTTTATTGGCAACTTGCACCTGGCAGGCAAACACTTTTTCAAAGTCATGATGCCGGGATTTGAGAATGAACTTGTAGGCCATCCCTCTTTCTTTGTATTTTCGTGTGTTAAAAGTTTGATCTTTTGGTTAAAAACTAACCTATTTTTTGTATTGTGTTTGTTAGGACATACCGGAAGCCTTTACCAATCAATTTACAACAATTCATGACAGTTCAAGATTATATAGCCGCAAAGGGGCCTGGCAGGTTGAAATCAAGCTGAAGCCCGGCCGACCCCAAAAAAAGCAATTCGCAGAGGGTTGGAACGTCTTCGTGCGCCAGCATGGCCTCGAACTCGGGGACTTTGTAGTGTTTGAACACCTTGGGTGGTGGGATTTTCAAGTTGTAATCTTTGATCGGAGCGCTTGTGAAAAAAATTCTTTCCCCCAATGTGAACCCTAATTTATTAATAATAACCAAATTTATTGTATACATGTTCATTATGTTTCCAAATTTTTTCTCGCTTAATTGTGCCGTTTGAGATACCCTCAATATATTGAGATCGTTGATTGTGAATCGTACGTTATTTATTGTTTATCGATATTGAGATTGTTGATTCCGTCGCTAAAACAAGTCTTCGGGTGCCAATTTATTAAAACTGCATCACGCTACATTGTCTTAACCCAACACTTAGAAAATTTTCACTTCCCCACTGTCCGCTACATTGTGTAGCGGACGGACAAGCAGAATGTCACACTTAGAAAATTCACTCCCCCACTATCCGCTACATTGTGTAGCGGACGGACCAGCAGAATGTCTTAACCCAACACTTAAAAAATTTTCACTTCCCCACTGTCCGCTACATTGTGTAGCGGAGGGACAAGCAGAATGTCTTAACCCAACACTTAGAAAATTTTCACTTCCCCCACTGTCCACCACATTGTCTAGCGAACAGACCAGCAGAATAACCCAACACTTTGAAAATTTTCACTTCCCCACTGTCCGCTACATTGTGTAGCGGACGGACAAGCAGAATGTCTTAACCCAACACTTAGAAAATTTTCACTTCCCCCACTGTCCGCCACATTGTCTAGCGGACAGACCAGCAGAATAACCCAACACTTCTTCCCCACTGTCCGCTACATTGTGTAGCGGACGGACAAGCAGAATGTCTTAACCCAACACTTAGAAAATTTTCACTTCCCCACTGTCCGCTACATTGTGTAGCGGACGGACAAGCAGAATGTCACACTTAGAAAATTCACTCCCCCACTGTCCGCTACATTGTGTAGCGGACGGACAAGCAGAATGTCTTAACCCAACACTTAGAAAATTTTCACTTCCCCCACTATCCGCCACATTGTCTAGCGGACAGACCAGCAGAATAACCCAACACTTCTTCCCCACTGTCCGCTACATTGTGTAGCGGACGGACAAGCAGAATGTCTTAACCCAACACTTGGAAAATTTTCACTTCTGGCGGACAGACCAGCAGAATGTCTTACCCCAACACTTGGAAACTGTCCGTTACACATTTTGTTTTCCACCTTTCAATCATTCTCAATGAAAGCCAAAATAACTAAACTCAAATCATCTTCAACGGAAATCAATCAATAATCTTCAACACAAATCAATGAGAGCTTTCTAAATAATCATAGTTTATTAAAAAAATTTGACAGTGTAATGGTACAATGTCAACTGGGGGAATCATGTTGGGAGGGATTCTCGGCATTTGTCGGATTTATAATATACCTAACCGCTCTAGGCCGGCCTTTCATAATTTGCCAAGCCATTCTATATATAAAGGTGTCTACTTCTGCTTGGCTTCTCACCGCCGCCTTGAGGCTCTCGGACCGGCAAATGTAATCCATGTACATGCAAAGGAAAACGCCACAGTCCGAAGTGTTACGTTGCTTGGGCCTCCTCTTCTTCAGTCGCCAATCGAGCTTTGGCCGCGCCAGTACAGGGTTACCATGGATACCATTGACCATTGCACAAAATATATTCTGCGAGAAACACAAAACGGCGTAAGACACGAGTTAACATTTATGCCAAGTTACAATAACTGTTAAACAACAATCGTAATATTAAACCATTTCAACTTGCCCCCATCACCCACAAGAGGAAAGCTTGTGTGTACAGCACAAGCATCTGATCCGTGTAGTTATCCGGCAGAACCTTGTAGGTATCTACCAACCATTTCAACTTGATACCCCCAGTGCTAAATTGATCATGGGGTATCGAAGTAAAGAAGTCCCTAGCGGTCCTCTTATTCGTTGCTTCCGACGGAGGAGCTACTATCGGCCGCCCCATCACCGGTAACCCTAAGATGAACCCTACATCTTCTAGGGTAATTGTCAGCTCTCCGAGAGGGAAGTGAAACGTATTCGTTTCACTTCTCCACCTTTCAACAGGGGCACCTATTAAGTGCCGGTCAAGTTGTTGAAAGATCTGCCCACGCGTGAAAATCCCAAACCCAATCTCACGCAGTAATCTTTTCTGGGTTCTGTTCAATTTCCATGCTTTAAAATTATCGGATACTTTTACCGTGTTGAGAAGTGCTCTTTCCTACGAATTAATAAATACAATTTAAGCAAATTAAACGATATACAACGTTCCCAAGAATAACAAAGTTGATAAAATAAGTATCTTACTCCACCATCCCATATGAGCGTACTGATATGGTTCGCTTGGTCTTATAATACGGACGGATCTTCTGGTCCAGGGTTAAAATCCATTTTTCGCAACTGAAATTATGCAAAACGGCAAGGTTGGAAGCGTAAACATTCTCAAACATACAATGCTAGCACAGTCAACGCTAGCATGTGATCAGATAATACTCACATAAGTTCACATGCTATGTATATGCAATGTACATAGATACAAACAGACACGGAATGGGATTTTACAAGTGAAATCACATGAACAAATAATAAGCAATACACATATATAATCTATATATATGTATAGATGCGTTGACAAACGCTAGCACAATGCACCGCGCACACATTCAAAATCATGCATAAGCTGCGATAACAACTCTAGATTATGAACAAATAAAGGATTGGTTTGTGAACTTACGTGATTGATTCGTCGAATAAAGGATTTCTTGAGAAGAAATTGCGCCGATCTACTTGCCAACGCCACTAAAAGAATTGTGAGAAGAAGGAATGAATAGCAGTTTAGAAGGAATGAATAAGGGTTTCGAAGTAAAGAAAGGGATAAACGGTCCGCTACACTGTCTAGCGGACGGTGGGATAATGACAAAGTAACAGTCGTGCATCGACAAGACTGACATTCGTCCGCTACACTATCTAGCGGACGACTTTTTGGCAGTCAACGTGGGCCCAAGAAAGTGGTCCGCTAGACAATGTAGCGGAGGGGGAGTATGGGCAAAATGGTAAAAAGGTTGGTCCGCTACACTGTGTAGCGGACCACTGACAGCGCCGCAAAAATACGCGATCTGGGCCGTCCATCCCTTCGAGATGGACGGTCAGATCGCGCTAGCAAGATCTCCCATTTTGCTAGTGCTATCAACGGATCAGCTGTATATATATATATATATATATATATATATATATATATATATATATATATATATATATATATATATATATATATATATATATATATGTTCTTCTACAATCCGGGTGAGTAGCATGAAGGTGCTTGAGAAGAACATTGTGGTAACGATTTGCAAGCTGGAGAAAATCTTTCCACCTTCGTTCTTTGATTCAATAGAGCATCTGACTGTTCACTTGGCATATGAAGCTAAGATGGGTGGACGTGTGCATTATCGGTGGATGTATCCATTCGAGAGGTAATCCTTAAACTTGTTACAGTTGTTCATTTACACTTAATGCAAAACCTGTTATCATTGATATTCCACCTAACTCAATTCGCTAAACTTCTAAGTTCATGCTCTATTTGTAGAAAAAAGTCCATAATAAAGCTCGTATTGAGGTCTCAATTACGGAGGCTTACGTAATGGAAGAGCTTGTAAATTTTTGTAGCCAATATTTTGGGCTTGATATTGATACAAGTAGCCGGGTAGTCCGTTCGGCTGAACCTATACTTGATGGCTAACGAATAAAGAGTACAATGCTGTGTAATATCCTGAACTTCGGGAGCCGATTAAAATAACCATTCGGGCTCCAAAAAATAAACGGTCGCTAATTTTGAGCAATACTCGAGCATTAGAAGCTTGTGGAAGCGTAAAAGAATTTTGGGGCAAAAATATAATTTTTGAAAATTTGGGGGCATTTTTGTAATTTTGGAAAATCTTGGGGGTTAATTTGGAAATTTTGAGAAAAAATTGTGAGAGTGCCACCTCCTACTAGCTTAATGACTAAGCTAGGAAAAAAAAGAGGATAAGTGAGAAGAGGAGGATAAGTTTAAAGAAAGAAAACAAAAAAAAAAGAAAAAGAAAAGCCAAAAGGGGAAACCTTTCCCTTTCGGGAAAGGAAGAAGAAGAAGAAGAACCAAAACAGAAGAAGAAACAGAGAAGAGAAAGAAGGAAACATAGGGAAAACTAGGAACTTTGGGCAGCAAATTCGAGAAAGAGAAAGAGAGAGATTGAGGAGAAGTTCAAGGTTAATATTCCCCTTCCTTCCTAATATGCAAATTCAATTTTTTTGAGTGTGTTTGAGCTTGGTGCAAGGTGCGGGAGTGCCATGAACATGGCTGGGCAGCCATGGTGTGGTTCGTATGCTTGAGTGTGTTCGGATGAAGAATTGAGGTGAAACCTTGTTGGAATCGTGGACATGAGACAGAAAATAACAAAGCAAAACGAAACTAATTAGGGTTTCGTAATTGGTGGGAGTTCAGCGTGCGTGGGTGTGTGTTTCAGTGTGTTTAGTGTGTGTTCTTCAATTTGATTAATGGGTTTGAATTCAATTGGTGTAATTGTGTAAATTGAAAGGGTTTAGGGCATTAATGTATAGTTTTTAATGAAATTTAGTGGTTAAAGTGCATAAAAATGAGGAATTTAGGGGTGATTGAAGGAGGAATGTGCCCAGGTGTGCTGCGGCTGAAGGTTGAAGACGAGCTGTGCGTGTTTGAAGGTGAAATAGTAGGTGCCTTGATTTGAACAGTAGACGTAATTGTCGCTAATGTTAGGAATTACTTTAGGTAGTTTTTCTCTTGAATTTTTATAAATAGTTAGGTGCAAAATTAGACAAAGTATAAAACAGTGACCCCCAATATTTTCACAAGACGTAAGCTCTGGAAAATTTTGGGAATTTTTAGAGTCCGCGAAGAGTGCTAAATTGGGGCACCGATTAAAGAACTTTATCAATTTATTTAGCATATCAAACCAAGTTATTTTAACCTGAAAATTTTATATAAACCCTATTTTATAGAGATGATTCATTATCTAAACTTTCGTGCCATTCTGAGTCTAATAGGTATTTTTCGTGAAACAGACCTTTTAGCGCTCAGTCCGGACACTGGTTCGGGATTTTAGGACGAAAATGTTATAAAATACTTTTTAGGCCAGAAATAACATCGGGATGCTTAAAGTAGCGGTTTAAGATATTTTTGAGATTTTTCTGGTGCCGGAAACCCTAGGGGTGTTTTGGTAATTTACCACCCCAAAGGGGTATTTTGGTAATTTTACCTATAAGAGATATTTTAAGTAAATTTACATACAGTAAGATTATTTTAGTGACTTTGCTTATGAAAAAGTCATTTTGAGAATTAAAGTGTACCGGGGGGTATTTTGGTAATTTACCACCCCAAAGGAGTATTTTGGTAATTTGACCTGAGAAAGGTATTGTTGCATAAATTAACATATGGGAAGCTTATTTCAGTGATTCTACTTACAGGAAGGCCGTTTGGATAATTTAATTCCGAGATGGGCATTTCGGTAATTTTACATACCCGGTGAGGGGAGGTTCATTTTGGGAGCATGTGTGAGTTCGTATTAAGTTATAATTTTGTTCTGTAGGCTGTATTCTAATGATTCGATTATTCTGTTTAGGTTAAAGCTAAAGACTTCCGGTTAGGATAATTTAGCTGCGGATCCAGGTAAGGGATTCTATCTGAACCTTGGGTAAGGACTTTCGTCCGAACCCTTATTTTGATAACTTGTACTTGCAAGTACTCATTTGATTTACTTATGGCTAATGCCGAACTCTGAATTTGTATGATATCAGCATGTTCTTGTCCAGAAAACCCTAATATTGAACCTGGATCGATTATTTGGAAATCTTGTGATGCTCGCCTATTATTGCGGGCTGAGCAAATTTGATAATTGTCTGTATCCATTCTTCTGAATTGTTATGATTATATTCGATAATTATTCACAGTCGTTTTATTGTTTATCTGTGATTTTCTTCTGAAAATCTGATTCCTTCTGAATTGTTATGTCTAAATCTGATATCTGTTCGTAATCGTTTTTGTTGTTTATTTGTGATTTTTTTTCTGAAATTATGATTTCTTCTGAAAAATCTGATTTCTTCTGAAAATCCCGAATGCTGACTTATGTCAGTATGATTATTGTTATGAGAAACCGAATTGATTTCGGGGATATGAGCTTATGTTAACGCTCATTGATATTGTTAATTTCTGTGTTGACCTGGGTACCTGTTTAGTGGGGAGGCGGTATAAGGCTGGTTGAATCCTGCATGAAATGCAGGCTAGTACCCAAGTGGACTAGTAATTATTTTAGTACATCATGCATGAGTACACTATATGAGCTTGCCATAATGGCATTGCAATCGCCCAGGATCAACATTTGATTTTTGATTTTCTTTAGCTAGAATGATTTGCACTTGGGTTAAAAGCCCTTGACAAACATTCATTGTACTTAGTTAGAAGGAATTGTACTTGGGTTGAAATCCCCTGACAAGCCTTTATCGTATTATCTTATTTGATTTCTGCTTAGGTTAAAATTCATCGGGAAATCTTATCGTATTTTCGAAATGAATTTCTACTCGGATTGAAATCCCTTGAGCAAGGGAAATTTTCGTGGTACTTGGAAATGTGGACTTGAAAAGGATCATTTATTGATCAGTTTGGATCTGTTCTGATTGTTAATATGTATTTTGGTATCTATTTTTGATGAACTTTGCTCAGTTTGGGTAATTATTGAATTTTGATCGTTCGAAGTGTCTTGAAAATCATCGTCGGTTGGATTTTTTAGAGTCGTGTTATAATCTCTTTTGTAGTCCTTGTACGACCTTACTGAGCTCTCAAAAGCTCACTCTCCGTTTGATTCCCTTCTGCAGGTGATGATAAGCTGTAGCAGGTTCGGGAATGGGTTAGAGTCTGCGTGAGGTTCCGGTGAGCCCATCACTACTGTGTAGGGAGACCCCTGCGTGGGTCAGTACTGTAAATTCATTCTTAGGAAATTTGAATTGCGAAGAACCTAAGCTGTAATGGTTTAAGTTAAGCAGTTGGTGATCTAGTAATTTGAAGAAATTGAGTTGATGTTGAATTAGATGATTTGAAATATGCATTAGTGAACAGGTTTGACAGGTGTGATGTGATCCGGTAGGTTAACGACCCGGGAGTTCGGGGCGGCGGAGCTCCGGATTTTCGAGGGCGTTACATGCTACAACAATATATGCCCTTTTAAATTGTGATGAAGTTTCAGCATTCGTTGAGTAAGTTAATGTATTAATTAAAAAATTGATGTACATAATTGAAAATGTGTGAAAAGCGAGCCAACTATATTGGTTTGCAGTGAGTTCGATGCGAAATCTTTAATCACTGATCCTGCTAGACTTGAATCTCATTGAAAATCATAATTTGTACAGTGGTTCAGAAGGCGTGTAAGTCTTTAACAAAATTATATTATGTGTTATATACATTTATGTGGCTAATTAGTATACTGATTTATCCTTAATTTTTACCATCATCTATAATAGGTTCAGTCAATGGATAAACCGTAGCCTCCTGCTTGAAATTACTAGCTCAAGGCCCTAATAAATAAGCATCCTGTCATGGAGCCTATATCATCAATGGGTTTAAGTTTAACGTAAAAGATAAGGACCAAACAAAACAAACCCAAAACAGTGGCGTCTTGGTCAACGGCGACTTTTATGACGAGAATTGCATGGATTTATATAGAGAGCTAGATGAGATTGTTGAGCTAGCATATTTGGTATCCGAAAATTGCCTGATAGTGTTCAAGTGTACATGGTTTGATGTCACATGCAGTAAAGGAATCCGTGTTAGCTCTCAAGAGATTTTAGATGTCAATGTCAAGTCAAGACTTGCATCGGACGAGCCGTTTGTGTTTGCTAGTCAAGCTACAAAAGTCTTTTACGCGAAGGACGTTACAAATCTTAAATCTTATTGGTATATAGTTATCAAGTCCAAGAAATTGTCCGTGAAATATGACAGTGAGGTAGACACCTTTCAAGCCGACCAACCACATGTCTTGTTACATGTTGAGGTGAACAACAAGGAGGACGATCTTCCTCTTTCAACAACACTTCATGTAGGAGAAGAAGTCATAGATGATGACGCGAGAAGACGTGGAAAGTGTTGAAGATGATGTGACTGAATCTACTGATGAAGAGGATAAATTGAAAGATGAAAAGGACGACGAGTCCAACAAAGAAGAGGATGACGAGTCTAGCGATGAAGATGATGATGATTACCAAACTGAAAATGATTGACTTGTAATGTTATAACATCACGAAAACTATGTAGTAATATTTTAGTAATTGGTTCATATTGTGTTTTTATACTCGGTTCATATATATAGTGCTGATGATTTTTTTCTACCTAATTATTGTTTTTAATGTGTTAATTTCTTTGCACTTTATCTATACAAACTCCGTTATGGATAGAATACGGGCTATTCGTGGCCTGGGTGGACGTCGAGCTGCCTCTTCCCCAGTGGGTCCCACCTCGTCATTGCCCACTGATGACGAGGCATGGAGTGCTCACGTACAGCAGACGAGGCCCCAGCTCCAGCTCCAACCGTCGCCCTAGCCCAATGCCGATTCCTCCCACACGCGTGTTGATTATCCTTCTTCTGTGGGTTCTACCTCAGGTATAGTTGATAACGGTGTTTAGTCAATTTTTGCTAGCCTTATATTTAAATTATATTTGAACTGTATTAATGTCGATATTTTGTATGATCTTGACGAGGCCGTGACCCAACACGTGGGGTACGCATCGACCGTCGGGGTAAACAGAGAGTTACCCATGAGGACCAGTAAGTAAAAAAAATCACACCATGCCTTATATTTAAATTTTTTGGTGTCTTAAATTATATTTGAACTGTATTAATGTATTTATTTACTTCTTTGGCAGGATCCTGGACAATCAGGTGAGGACGAAGATCGACGTTCTTGTGAAGGGCCAATTCTTCGAGCCACGATTGTACTGGAAGGACTGGGATGCCGGGATGAGGGAGTCCCAATGGGAGGAGTAGCTGGTACATTTAACTTTTTTTTTTTTGCAATACTATTTATTTAATTAGAAATTAGTATTTAAATTAATTTGTGTAATTGGATGCCTTGCAGGAGGGGTTCGTGTTTGCCTCGCCTGACCAGCAGGCACTGGGACGATAGGCATTTTTTGCCTATATCAGCTAGAATTATCGCCGATGGCTACACGACGCATGGGACCGGGCGAAGAAGATGCTACCCGAGGGTGCCCTGATGACGGAGTTAAAGAAATATCCCCCACATTGGATATCTTCGACTGTGTGGGGGTAGATGATTGATGAATGGATCATGTTATCCATGGGTTCCGGCGGAAATAGAAATTGTTACACAGATATCTAATTGAGTCGTCCTTTCACATTGAATCCAATACTTGTGGTTGATTTCTTTCGATGGCTTTGTCAAACCCTCAGAGAACTATAAGCAAGCCTTAAACCCTTATAAGTGACTGGCAATCAATCTAAATAGGGTCAGGAGAGCGGTACAGGTAAAAGCAATAGAATAGAGGTCGTGGTTGAAGGGATATCTATATAATCTGATCGATTGCGTATCTGTATCTGTCTTAATTCTGCCCTGAACATCTCAAGACCTTTCCCGGCGACGAGCTCGCTTTTCTGTATTGAGCAAGAACCGTGTCTACAGTTCCCACTTTAAATCCTAACTGAGGAACATTACATTTGGGTTAAAGGGCAGAAGGACCCCAATTTGTCTCACCTTGGCACTGGTCCCGTAAACGAGTTCAAAAGAGACCTTTGCCTATAGGGACCCCAATCTGTCTCACCCTTGCCAATCGGTGGGTTGCGGATCCAGGCTAGGATGCCAAGAATAAAAGCGGGGCCAAGAACAGACGTGAGAAAGATCCGACGCACATGAGAGGGTCGGTGGCACACGACGACATCCAACACAAGAATGTGGTTGAGCACCCGGACCTGGAGGAGGATGAAGTCGTAGCTCTGGCGTATAGTCAGACGCACGTGAGAAAGAAGGACAAAGACGAGGCGCACCGAGTAGAGGACTAGGTTTTAGATTTTGCCCAGCGGATCGATGTAAGTTCGAGTCAATTTGTTAAATTTTTGTCTCTGTATTCAATGTTTGTTATATTAATGCCCTAACATATCTTTAAATCACTGTTTTTGTAGGCCTCGTATGAACAGCTTAGGGGGTCCGAGTAGCAGCCCAGACAGCCATCAACATACACAAGTATGGGTATGAGTACTACGGCAGTAAAGCGATGGCTAGATACACCCCGTCAATAAGCCGAAAAGCCGCATACGCGGCCGGCCTAGCACGACTGCACGTGACGTGACAGGAGCGCCCCCACCCCCTGTTACCCCTCCACAGATAATGACACCGGCTGCGCAGCGTCTATTCAACGAGGACGAGATCCGTCGCGTTGCTATGGAGGTGTTTAGGATGATCCAGGCACAGGGTCAGCAAGGCACTACTGCTGGACATGCCAAGCCGGCTCCGGATCTGCAGGATCTAGATCAAGGACTCGCCAACCCCTGATGAGCCCCTTCTCGTGCCCTCCCAACTTGTACCCCCCTCCCGCTCTCGTGCTCTCCCGGCTTGTACTCTTCTCCCCTCCCCTAATCGATTGTATCCGGTTCCCGGCTTGTACATTTTATTTTTTATTATAATAAACTATTTTTAAAGTTATATAGTTGTTTTGTGTTTGTTGTTGAGACTTGAATTTGATTATAGGTTTGTACATTAAAAAATAAAAAATTGACTTTTAGCGACATAGTAATTCCATTACTAAAGAGTTTCCCTAAATCTCCACTTTTAACGACGAAATATTCCGTTGTTAAAAAGGATATTTAGTGACCCGTCGCTTAAAGTTTATTCCGTCGCTAAATATTTACCGAATAAATTATTTTCAAAAAAATTAAATAATTAAAATACCTAAAATACAATTAGCGACGGAAATTTCATCGCTATTGTGTAAAACATCCCGTCGCTAAAAGTTCAATATTAGACGACGAATTTTGGAATTCCATCACAAACTTTTAGCGACGGGCTTTTATACGAGGGACTTTTAGCTACGGGTGTTCCTTCGCTAAAAGTTTTAGCGACAAATTATATGCTAAAAGTTTTAGCGACGGATTTTTCCGTCGCTAAAAGTCATATTTCTTGTAGTGTCCCTACCTTTTGTTCCATCTCGTGGTACCATCCGAGGATTTGACCCATTATGGCCTTGGCATGGTTCTGTTCAACTCCTCTTGGGTTTCGATCCAGGCAAGTTCGATGTCTAGCTCTACTTCTGGTTTTTTCAGTGCAACACTTTCTGGTATTCTTTTTGCCATTGAGTGGATGCACACAACTACTTGGTTACATGCTATATTCTTACTTTCTTCTTCGCAAATCTTGTCGTAGATTCACACTAGTTCTTTTCAGTTGCCAGCAGGAGCGCAACTTTTGTCCAAGATGACTCTATGCTATAGGAAGTTGCATTCGATGCATATTGCCCAGGGTATAGATGGCTTGCTGGTTTTTGCTTCAGCTCTGGCCTCTTTTACTAGTCGATCAGGATTAGGAGAGCAGCAGGAATGGATACTGATAGCCTCTGTTCTCCTTCTTCATTGGGTCATTGATGTCGCGACCCATGTGGTGTTTTGTTTCCTACTCTCCTTTTAGTCATCTACTCATGTTGGATGGGGTTGTCATCCATATTTTGTCCCCTTATGTTTCTGCTTTAAGGCTGTACTTTACTTCTTTACTAATTACGCTTTGTATGTCTCTTTCTTCTGATCTTGTATATATTTCTACTTTCAATAAAAAAAAAGAAGGACATCATAAAAGAAAAGTATTTGCGGAAGAAAACGCTATGTTGCACTCGGTTTCCAAGTTGGAAAAAGGGAAATTGGAATGGTCTTCCTTCTCCGGCTAACTTGAAACAAACCTTAACATGAGCTCTTTTCCAGTTTTTGTCCTTCTGTAAGTGGCTATCATCACTCGAGTTACCCTTTTTACCTTTTGTTTATTTTAAGTTGAATCAAAGTCATCTGAATCTTTTGACTCTATGCTCTTTCTAAAGTTTGTCTCCGAACATAAAATGGTGTAAAATAGATTTCACTATTTAGAAAATCTAGGTAATAATGACAACTTTTGCCGTGAAGTTGGCAAGGGTGGAAAAAAACAGTACATTTGGCTGGGCCCAAAATTTGACGAACTTTTAAGAAAAACTTCAATATTAAATTAATGAATCAGACTCAAATGATTATCTCAATCAAAGAAAGTCGCGTTATTTTTTTGGTGAAATGCCATTCTATTATTGAGAAAATAGTGCAGGAAACAGCCCTCTTCATCCATCCAACCCAAAAAAAAAAAATACTCACTTTTTTATTACACAAGCTAAACACAAAAGATGTTTTCATGAATCCCCAGCGTTGCAAAGAATCCAGTTAATGTCCTCGTGTACTTTCTTTCAAATTTTTATCTTTCATTGAATTAATCATATGTAAGATTGTTTTTACAATTTTTGTTGCCGTCAAAGATACAATTATTCTTTTCAGTTCAAATCATATAAACAGAGATAGTCACAACTAATTTTCTCAGCTTAGCTTAAAAATATTGTGTTTGTCCACGAATTATTTCATGAGATTGTCCAAGAAAAGAAAAAAAATTAACAAAAGAAGTCTTAAAAGCATCTACTTTCATGATGACCAATCTTTTGGTTTTTTCTCACGGTGCTTAATAGTCAAAGCACACAAGGCCGCCATAGTGGGAGACTAGATAACAGTGTTCATCTTATCCCCTGTATAAGGAAACTTAGGCCATGTTTGATGCTCTTTTTTTTTCTTCTTTTTTTAGTTTTAAAATTTGAAAAAAAAAAGTGCATTTGGTAATTATTTTTTTTCAATTTAAAAAATTACTTTTTAAATTGTAGAAAAAAAAAGATGAAAAAGCTCTTTTTTTTTACTTAAATTTTTTTTTGAGACCTCCACCACAACGCACCCACCGTCGGCAACCACGACCCACAGTCGCCCGACAGCCACCTCCGGCAGCCACCACCGGGTGGCGGTGGGGGGTGGCAACCACCGCTGGCCGGAGGCCACCTTCGGCCACCACCGCCGGCCGCCACCGCCAGCAGCCACCACCGACAGCCACTTCTGGCCGCCGGCAACCACCACAGGGCGGCAGCCAGCTCCAGTCACCACAGTCGGCAGTCACCTCCGGTAGCCACCGCCCACCGTCGCCGGACGCCACCACCGACAGCCAGCTTCGACCACCGGCAACCACCACAGGGCGGCAGCCAGCTCCAGTCACCACCGCCGGCCGGCAGCCACCATCAACAGCCACCTCCGGCCACCATTGCAGGCAGCCACTGCCGGCGACTGCCGAGATAACCGCATGTCGCCTGTCATCGACCACCGCTATGCCCCACCACCGCCACCGCAAACCACCCAAAAAAAGTCAAAATAAAAAGGGTTACCAAACACCCAAAAAAAAACTCAAAAAAAAGGGTTATCAAACACACTTGTTTTTTGTAAAAAATAAAATAAAATTTAAGCTACTCTTTAAAAACTGAAAACCAAAAAAAAAGTTTTGTCAAACGAAGCCAAGCTAGCACCAAAAACACAACCCAAATATGGAAGCCGGTCAACACCTAAAGCATTTTCTTCTCATGCATGGTACATGCCACAGAGCTTGGAGCTGGTATAAGCTCGAGCCCCTGCTGGAGTCTGCCGGAGACCGTGTGACTTGTCGGCATTCGGCATCAATCCCAGAAAACTCGAACACTTTACGACTATAATATTACGCTAATGGTATCGTGGCGTCACTCCCTCTAAAAGAGAAGGTGACGATACTAGTTGGACACAGCCCAGGTGGACTGAACTTGGCTCTGGCCATGGACAAGTACCCGGAGAAGGTCCTGGTCGCTATCTTACAACAGTTATATATCATGTTTGATTTTTTTTTTCAAAATTTTTGATTTAATAACTTTATTTTTACATGCGCATCATGTGTGCCACAAATACTAGTCTGTCTATCTATCTATCTATCTATCTATTCATATACATATTATATATAAAGCAAAAACTCATTTCGATGTAACACCTCTTTGATGTTACATAATTAACTATCTAAAATAGTGACACTTGTCAACATGAGAATTTTTTTAAGAAATAACACAAAACAAAAACATTATATGATAATAATTACCTTAAGGACATGTTGGTTTTAACATTTCAAAACACTTATTTATCCTTATTTATTTTTTAATAAATTTTAAACAACTTTATTGTTGTACATG
The DNA here is from genome assembly GCA_033070095.1 of Escallonia herrerae. NCBI lineage: Eukaryota > Viridiplantae > Streptophyta > Magnoliopsida > Escalloniales > Escalloniaceae > Escallonia > Escallonia herrerae. The sequence goes on along the minus strand of JAVXUP010003041.1, from coordinate 37,198 downwards.
GGGCCATTCAATTTTGAAAAAAAATATAGTCAAAATATATTATAAAGACCAAGCTTTTACGAAATATGATATTACTAGCTCTATTTTTGCACATGCATTGGGTGTGACACGATAACTACCTCTATAAAATATTGACACTTGGCATTCTATAGTTCTTTTTAAAAAATAACACAAAATAAAAGTTTAAATAGTACTACTTTTCAGCTGAATGTTTTTACAATACTATTGGTGTTTCATTTGATGCCAAATTGTTGTAATTGTTGGGTCCTTAAAGATAGGGTGGTTGTAATGTTATGTGGTACCGGTGAAACGGTACAAATGGATAAATTTTTGCTGTTATCATAAGAATTGAAGTAATTTTTTTTTTCAAATTTTACCTTTTAGCCTCATCGCTAAAGCTTGTTGGTTACAGCTGGACGACACTTAGCAACAAAATATTACAATAATTTTTGCGATTGTCGCTTAAGATACTTACCCAAATTTGGCAAGAAAGTTAAGTTGAAGCGAAAAGTTTTTTTACAAAAATGGGCCGTAACAAAAGAGACTTTCAAAGAAGGGCATCGTCAAAGAACCAAGTGTTATGAGGAAGAAAAGGCTGTTTTGCACTCAGTTTCCCAGTTGGAAAAGGGAAATTGGAATGGTCTTCCTTCTTCCAGTAACTTTTTTCTTTTACCAATTATTATGAGACTCCCACTAACTTGTCCTTCTGGAAATGGCTATGATTACCCAAGTTCCCTTTTTAACTGTTGCAAACGTTTTTAACTCTATCCTCTTTCTAAGCTTTTTAAAGTTTGTCTCTGAATATAAAATTGTGAAAAATAGATCTCAGTCTTTAGAAAATCTTGGTAATAATGACAACTTTGTGATGAAGTTGGTAAGATGGGAAATATAATATTCGGGTCCAAATGTGACAAATAAAAATCAAGTTTGAACAGAAAAAGGGAAAGGGAAGGATTGACAAAAGCAGTAGCAAAGCTAGAAATTTTTTTTAAGGTGGGCACCAAAATTTCAGTCTAAACTTAACAATCCCACTCGCAATAATTGTCAAACTCTACCAATTCCAGAAACCTAATTGTTTCGTTCTAGACTGATACAAAAAAGGAAGGGTTCTTAGAAGTAGAATTTAAGAATCAATCACTGGATTCTTTCCTTACTTTCACCGACTACCGTGACCATTAGTGTCATCGTCGAGAAATTGACCTGCCGACTGCCATCCATGAGCACCGTCACCGGTGAACTGTGAATCGCCCCTCCCAGCCATGCCTAAGCACGTGAGGTCGTGACCTTTGGGCTTAGGGTGTCGTGACTCGCGAGCCCGTGACCTGCCGGATGTGAACCGGCCAGTGGAAGCAGTGGCGTTGGCCGTTGAGGACGTGCCGGCGGGAGGTAAGGCCTGTGGACAATGAGGGAACTGAGGAGGAGGCGGAGCTCTCTTGTCCGCATACGTGCATTTAAGGCTTTGAGAGTATTAACACTTTAAAAACCGTAACAATGAGACTAATTTTTTTTTTGTCAACTTTATGCATTGATTAAGGTAGCATTTGAAAATACTTCTAGTTTTGGTTTTCTGTTTTCAAAAAAATAAAAACAAAAAAATGATTTAGTTTTTTTCTTAACAAAAACAAATTGGTGTTTGATTACCCAATTTTTATTTAGAATTTTTTTTTTGGTGTTTGATTACCCAGTTTTTATCTTGAATTTTTTCTTTGGCGGTGGTTTACGATGGGGCGCGGTAGTGGGCGGTGGCTGTGGTGGTGAGAGGTAGTGGTTGTGGTGGTCTCAAAATAAAAACCAAAAACTGAATATTCAAAACTCCAAATGAGTGTTTTCAAAAATAGCCTTATTTTAAAAACTGGTTTTCAAAACTAAAAAAAGAAAAAAACGAAATCTGTGTGTCAAACGCGTTTATTTTCTTCGATTTGCAAAACTGAAGAAAAAACTGGAAAAAAAATTTTCAAACAGAGCCTAAGTTTTTATTTCTATTTTTTTGGTTTATTTGTATAAGTTTAACATTTTAAATGACTCAAAGGATTTTTTTTTTAAACCATCTTTGAAACTTTTAAGTAAATATTAACTTGTAAAATGATCGCAAATATATTTTCTTTTAATAATTTTTTATATTTTTAAGTGTGTACTTTCACCGTTAGAGATAAAATACACCATGAGAAAATTTTCTGGAGAAGCAGGTGGGCACCGGCCCACCGGTGCCCCCGCTCTGTCCGCCACTGGACAAAAGAAGTCTTAAAAGCATTTGACCTAACGATGGCCAATTTTTTCTTGTTTTATCTCACATTGCTGAATAGTCGAAGCACACAAGGCCGCCCTGATAGGCGGTGAGAGATTAGATAACAGTGTCCATCTTATCCCCCTATATGAGAAAACCAAAGCTAGCCACCGTACCAAAACACAACCTAAATATGGAGGCCGGTCAGCAACTGAAGCATTTTGTTCTAGTGCATGGTGCATGCCACGGAGCTTGGAGCTGGTATAAGCTCAAACCCCTGCTGGAGTCTGCCGGCCACCGAGTGACAGCGCTCGACTTGTCTGCATCCGGCATCAATCCCAGACAACTTGACGACGTCCGAACACTTTGCGACTATAATCTGCCGCTAATAGAGGTATTGGCGTCGCTCCCTCCAGAAGAGAAGGTGATACTAGTTGGGCACAGCCTGGGTGGACTAAACTTGGCTCTGGCCATGGACAAGTACCCGGAGAAGGTCCTGGTGGCTGTCTTTGTCACGGCGTTCATGCCTGATTCCTTACATGGGCCATCCTACGTTCTGAATCAGGTAATATAACACGTCTGTTTCGTTGCTGAAATGTTGAAGTTTGTTGCTATTGTATATATGCACCTTTTCTTAGTAACACGAATCGTGAGAAATCTAGATAACATGTGGAGTTTTTCTTTATTATATCATATATGGAGTTAATTCATATCCGATGCACGATTTCATGAATGTGCGCTACTAAGCATGATAATATTTTTAAACTTACTTTTTAATAATTTGAGCTTTTTTGGTTGATGATAACTTAAGATGGTATCATGAGCTTTCTAGGCTCACGGTTTTGAGTTCAACTTATTTCCCTAACGTAATTGATCCCTATTACATTATCGTGAAATTGAAAAGTCTGTTTATTTCTATACTAAGTGTTGGTGCACATTCGTTTAAATCTCATTGATTCCCATGTTCAAATTATAACATTGTGGTCCTCATTCGGTTCTTTTGACTCCCATTTTTGTTCCATTTATAACAGCGCAATATACATTGTTTACCTATGAACTTCGTGGTGATGCATCTAATTGATTTGTTCTCTATGTATATACAAATGATAACATTATTATGTATATACAAATGATAACATTATTAAGTTCATTCCTTAACAATTTAAACTTTTATAATTAGAGGTGATGATAACTTAACGTTTTTTTAATGAAAATTATTATTTATCCTTGTGCAATAAGTTTTCTTGTCTCAAAGTAATGTGATTAAAATTGCTAATAATCCGAATTCATGACCAAGAGAATCTTGCAACTAATCAAATAAAATCAGTAATTCAAGCTTATGAAGAATAAGTTCAATTATTTAATTTGGGAAGATCTTGGTCCTATCAAGTTAGACTAAGTGGCCATGTCTATTAAGTATGTTATAAAACACTTTGTTCCTGGCCCAACTTAACTACGCACCTTTAACTACGCACTTTTGACTGCTTTTGAGTTCCTCTCTCTGGATATGTTAACAAATATTCAGCAGTCAAAATTTAATGTTACTAATCTGGTCAACTCGAGATGCACACCACAAGTCACGTGCTGCGCCTTCACCACCCAAACAGATTATGTGTTGAAATCGGGTCCCGAGCTCCCCTCCCCCCCCCCCTTTCCCAATAATTTGTCGGCTCCCCTTTGGGAGTGGGCCCGAGCTCCCTCCCTTGAGGGCTCTCTCCTTGCCCCTTGGGGGCTCCCTGCCTTACTCCTTGGTCTCTCCTCTACATGGGGCCTCCCTTGCCTTATTCTTTGGTCTTTCCTCTAGGGGCTCCTTTCCTCACCCCTTGGTCTCACCTCACCTTGAGGATTCCCTTGCCTCACCCCCTAGTCTTTTTTCTCTTTGAGAGCTCCTTGCCTCACTCATTGGTTTGTCCTCTCCTTGAGAGCTCTTTGCCTCACTCGTTGGTCTATCCTTGAGAGCTCCATGCACCATGACATCTGTCGTCGTTCCCGAACACCACGATGCTTGCTATCTTCATGTTATGTGCCACAGCGCAAGGCCTATCATCGCGATCGAGGCACCACAACACCCTACTGAGTTTGGCGTCGTCACCACTTATGTGCCCTTGCCACAACGGTCGTTGCTGCAACTAAGTGCCAGGATGCCCAACCATGCCCTGCCGCTATCTTCCACTAGATGCACCCATCATTGTACCCATCATCGCGCCTAACCACACACGATTGCTTCATCCTTCTATATGAGCCCCTGGGACTCGTCCTTCAGTCGAGCCCTACACAGTCTCTGTATTTTGTGCTTTAGCACAACACTTAGTGACCATGACCTACGCCATCTCCATTGGGCATGCATCCGGCACCGCAGATAACCCACATGTGTCGCGCCACCCATACAGTCACGTCTGTCGACACACTATCATATTGTCATACCCTTAGTGTTGGTCCATCTTTTCAATACACCACGCGCACTTAACTTTGATTGTGAAACATGCTTCAACCTGCTCTCTATAGTGTGGACCATCCCTCAGGATAAGCGACTCTTTTGGGACACTACCCTAAGGAGCACTGAGTGCTCTATTATGATGACTCTTTTTCCGTCAGGTAGGCGATTCCTTTAGGACACTGACACACTCTGAGTGATCCAACACAGTGACTCATTGTGAGATAGACAACTCCCTCGAAACACTATCGCCGCAAGGGAGCACTGGACACTCCAGCACGAAGACAACCTCATGTCAAGTAGACAATGGTTATTAAGCTTGAGCTGTATAAAAGTGAATATAAGAAAAAATCAAGATTGAAGGACAAGCAAACAAGCCCTTTAATGTCTTTTCATGATCTTTAATAGGGAGGGTAAAAGCTTACACAATAATACGCATGTTAAAGCCTCATTTTGTCACTCAAAATGTATTAGTAGCAAATTGTGAGATCTAAACAATAATTAATACAGTGCAAAGCGTAAAAGGGTCTCATATATTTACAGCTTCATGCTTCATTGACAACAAGAAGAAACGTAAATATAACAGGTTATGAAAAAAAAAGTGCCTATCAACAGTCCATGGCGTTTGTGGGCGCCCCCCCCCCCCCCCCCCCCCCACAACCACACACGCGTATCTCAGTTTTATACTTGCTAATTGTATTTTCTTCTAATTTGGTTTTAAAAAGTTTTTGGAGAGGACCTCCGCAGAATCGTGGTTGGACACGCAGTTTTCACCTTTTGGTGACCCCAAACATCCAATTACATCAATGTTTTTCGGCCCCAAGTTTCTGTCATCCAAGCTCTACCAACTATGCTCCATTGAGGTAAGCAATCTCTCACTCTTCAACACAAACTTGGGGATATATTCGTATATTGGCAATTGAGTTTGAGTTAGAAAATTTGACATTTATCATAATGAGTGAATCAAAACTTGCAAATAGTCATTGCATAGTAATAACATAATGACAACTAACAGTCCATATATCTGGTTCGCTGAAAAAGAAAGCTCACCGTGAGGGGCATATTGAAATTAAGGTGGATCATTGCCCTAAATAGCTTCTTAGGTCTATCGCAACAGTCTAAAACAAACACTATACGCAGAGTAAATGAAATGAGGTTAGTACATGCTATCTTACGGAATAATTTTAGCCGCAATTTGGATCGTAGAAAAATGGCTACAACCATCTATATGTGAACAACTAATGTGACCTATGTAGAAACAATTAATGATAACGAAATATTTCTGGAGGCCCTTAATTATCATGCTAAAATATTATTGTTAAAAATTATCGCTCAAAATATTAACAAAAATGTAGTCAGATGCCATTATTTATCAAATATGTGACATTGTAGTCATTTTTCTACAACGTTGATTGCAGCCAAAATTTAGCCAACTTGCAAAAAGATGTAAAAAGTCAATCGCCTCATGGTTGTTGCTACTTATTCGTCTTCTTTTTGGTGATCATGCAATGTAAGGATCGTGGACTTCGTCTCTTGGTAGTTTCAGTTAGTTGTGAAATCTATGCCATTTGAGTGAAGCTAAACTCGTGTCCATTTTTTGCATAATGTACATGATCGCATGAATCCAAATCATTTTGGCTGCGGACAAACAATTCTGACGAGGGCTAATTTAGCATAAAATCTAAATGGAATAGGAGAAGTATCAATGACTATAGTTTCTTCCCACCTTGAAAATAGTTTCCGGCTCTAGCGTTGCTGACAATGAAATATAAGCTTTTTTGTCTTATTAGGTATTTGTCAATTGATTTTAACTTGAATACTTGACATGAGTTTAAAATTAAGGGGATGTCAATTTATTTACAATGGCCTTTAATTTCACAGAATTTTTTTTCCAACCCCTCGTGAAAAAGGACCGATTTGAAATTAAAGGTAAAAATCACAGTCCAAGGAGAAAATGCTAGCGATGCAAAAGGAGACTTCGATGGAGATCTGTATCTTCCTTGCAATAAGAATATTTGGAGGCAGTGTAGAAGAAAGAATGCTAATGTGACTCCCGTGCTAGGTCGGACATACTATGAGAGTGTTTTGAGAGAAAGTGTGTTTGACATGGCTAAAATTGGACATACTATGAGAGCGTTTTGAAAGAAAGTGTAGTTGATATGGCTAAAATCGGACCTTTCAAGACATTGAACCAACAGAGAGTAACCCATTATGGGTTTGTAAGTTTGTATGCCTTCTTAGAATTCTCCGGCACCAAGTACCGCAATCCTTATAGGCCAAAAACAAATGTAACAAGAACGGTACAAGGCGTAGCCTGCAATGTTTTCCTTTTTGAGTAATGCAACAAAAAAAAAAGTAGTTAGTGTGACATTAATTCACATCTTTTTGTCACTACAAGAGGCACTAGTAACACTTTTAGCATTAGTGACAAGAGTGAGCTTAGATCTTACCTCAAGCCACTAGTAAACACAGATTCTTCTTTGGAAGAAAATGAAGCCAAATAAAAGAATTGTTGTAAAGACCCAAGTCCTTGTACACTTTGTTCTTGGAGATTTTGCAATCGATCCATTTACAGAAAAGGCTTGAGCAACTGAGGTAGAGCAATCACAACACATTTGTTCCTTGCAGGACTTAACACTAGCAACTACTTTGATAAGGCCAGGATCATTGTTTGTAGAGGATTTGTCAAAGGCGAGTAACTTCTCAAACGAACGGTATGGATCACTTAAGCGTGTATTCATTGTGTGCTGCGAGGATAAAGCGATACCAGAGGAGTTCCAGCAATGGATGATAAAGAACAGCCCAATAGTGACGGAGGTGAAGGAGATAAAGGGTGCAGATCATATGCCAATGTTATCAAAGCGACAAGAACTTTGCCATTATCTCTTAGAGATAGCTACTAAGTACGCCTAGATAAATAAGTTATGCAAAATGACTTTTGAACTCCACCTAAAGTCTTACTATAGCGTGTTGTCTAGTAATGAAAGTGGAGTTCAGATGGCTAAAATGAGAACAAATATCAAGTGTTAGACTGTCTTTCCGATGCTTGTTTGTAGTTTTTTTCGATACAAATAAACAAGCTCAGTTAACATTTTCTGGTACGTAATGTTTCGTTCAATCTTCGCAACTTTATGTTTATCGAACAACCTAAGGAAGTGGTCATGAAAATGTTCTTCCCACTATTAGACCCATTGTTGAACCTACTATGGCCCTTACATCCCCAAGTAGTGCAAGCTTTATCTTTATGTTTGTTTCCATGATGAAAGATTATATGTAGATACGCTTACTGCTAGCAAGTCAGACCAAAGTCACCATATTTTTAGTACTGCTAGCAACTCAGACCAAAGTCCCATATTTTTTTTACCAAGAACGCTTCTGCTTTCAATTCTAACTTTGCTCGAAGGTCTTCTTATTTTACCGACTCTTACGCACTTGATCGCTAGGACACCAACTCAGCTGAGTGGTGATTCAAGTCGGAACAACTGTTATTTTAGCACTTACATACTTATGTGGAGCAAAAGACATGTGCTTTCATTTGGATCTAGACAACGAAAAGCATTCTTGCAAGTATCTTACGTAGCATTTGAAATCACTTACAGTTTTGATTTTTTATTTTTAAAAAAATCAAAATCAAAATAAGTTTAATTCTTATATTTTATAAAAATAAATGGGTGTTTGATTACCTAGTTTTATTTTGAGTTTTTTCTTTCGGGTGTTCGACTATCCAGTTTTTATTTTGAGTTTTTTCGTTAATGGTGATTGCAGTGGCAGTGGTGGGGCGTGGCGGTGGCTGACCTGCTACAGCGGCAGGGCGGTTGCCGGCCTTGGCCGGAGGCGATGGGCTGTTGCTATGGCGGTGGATGGATGGATGGTGGTGGTGGTGGTGGTGGTGGTCTATAAACAAAATACAAAACTCGAAAATGGGAGTTTTCAAAAACAGCCCTATTTAAAAAACTGATTTTCGAAACTGAAGGGAAAAAATGAGACCTGTGTGTCAAACGCGTTTTGTTCTACAGTTTACAAAATTAGAAAAAAAAATTTGAAAATCAAATGGTTTCAAATAGACCCTTAGTTTTTGTATGGGCATCCCTTCTCTTGGTGGATCATTAGTCCACTGTCTCACGATGAAGAATAAAAACTTTAGATCCGTTTGGTAATACTTATTTTTTTCTTCAGTTTTGTAAACTGAAAAAAATAAATGCGTTTGGTACACATTTTTTTTTCTTTAATTTTTAAAATAGGACTGTTTTTGAAAATTCCAAAAGAGAGTTTTCGATTTTCAGTTTTGGTTTTTATTTTGAGACCACCACTACCCCCTCCCATCGTCGGCAGCCACTGCCCACGGTAGCCAATGCCAGCGGCCGACCACCACCGCCGTCGGCCACCGCCACCGCAAACCACCACCAAAGAGAAAACTCAAAATAAAAACTGGGTAATCAAACACACTCATTTCATAAAAAAAAGAATTTAACTGATTTTGATTTTTACTTTTTTAAAACAGAAAATTAAAATTAGAAGCGTTACCAAACGCTACCTTTATTGATAATTCCTATATCAAGTGGAGATCTTCTGTTTGTTTCTTTCTGGCATACACTAAACAAGTGAGCACGTCTCAATTTCAGACTCAAGATCCAGTGGCATTTCACAGTTAGCAATCGGGGTAATGATATCACTCGCATCTTTGAGGAACCAATTTGCGTCATTTTGGTTGAAATCGTTGATCGTGATTTGAAACGTGTGGCTCACATTAAGTGAGGATGCAACTTTACGGACCAAGAGGCAAGAACAAGAAATATTTAATTTTGACCTTTTTTTCTTAATGTTTGACCTTCATATGCAAATTTAATTTTTGGAATGAATGAGATTTTGTATGGAAACCAAACTTTTCCCTAGTTTTTAACTACACGAGAGTAGGGATGGCAATTATAACCCAAACTTATTTACTCGCCCATTTAAAATGACCCAAAACCACCTATTTAGATAAATGAGTCAAGAATCTTGCAACCCATTAACCCTTACAAATGGGTGCCCATTACTCATTAATCAATCTATCTCATTCTTCTCTCTTCCTTCATCCACACTGATAACACACGACCTTCATCGTCGGCACCGCCACCACAACTCTCGCCGTCGACACACGATGACATTTCATCATCATCATCGCCGCCACCAACCATCACCGACAGGTAAGCTTCTTCTCCCGTCATATCTCCATCTCTCTCTTTTGATCAATCTTCTCTCTTCTCCTTCGATCTCGGGGAGAAGAGAGAAGATTGATCAAAAGAGAAAGAGATGGAGATAACGACGGGGGAAGAAGCTTACCTGTCGGTGACGGTCGGCGGCGACGGTAATGACGATCATCGTGTGTCGGCGGCGAGAGTTGCGGTGGCAGTGTCGACGGTGAAGGTCGTGTGTCGTCAATGTGGATGAAGGAAGAGAGAATAATGAGACAGATTAACTAATGGGCACCCATTTGTAATCCATATAAATTAATGGGTTGTAAGATTCTTAACCCATTTGACCCATTTATTTAAATTGGTAATTTTGGGTCATTTTTGAATGGGCAAGTAAATGGATTTGGATTACGATTACCACCCTTAATTTCTTTCAAGTCAAACTCTTGTTATGGAATACGTTTAGCATAAATTGTTTTCATAGAAATAGTTGCAATGTCCAAAACTAGTGACTCACAATGATTGACCACCCATTTGAATACCACTATTGCTGCTTTCATTCTCGTAACCAACAAGATGAAAAAGCTAAAGATGAAAATTGGGTACTATTCTCGAGGATGTGAAAATAATATTTCTTAATTGCATATACTGATATACAGTGAAAAGATATAAAAATAGAATAGGTTGTTTGAACATCATTTTTAGCATATATTCAATATCAAAGTGAGTGGTTCAGTTCAAAAAGGGTGAATGGTGTATCTGTAACAAAATGTAATTAGTGTATTTTTAAATTTGTGTTTTTGAAAATGGAATCTTTTTGCTGACGGATAGAAATAAAAACAATGAAGATGCTACCCAATACAAGGGTTGATGTGTGTCTAATCTGGGCAGTGACGGAATCAGAATTTCTCTTCCGGGGGTGCTAAAATATATTGAATTCACTAAAAAAAATATTAGGAGTTAGAGACCAAGCTATTTGTTTCCATATAAAGGGTTAAAAAATTTTGCTACCTCTTTATTTGATGTGCATTATGCTTGTTCTAGGTAAACATCTTAATTTGATTTGTGCATTTCCAACTGAGAAGTACCAAACTTAGTGAGCTCTTAACTGATAACATTACATGGATGTTTACGTTCATCTGTGGCTTTATCATGTGATAGCACGCAAGATGAGATTAAAGGTGGACTGTTCTTGATTCATTATATGATATACACCTTTTTTTTCTTGTGTTCATCTGATTGTTCGCTTTTATAAAATATGATTTGCTCCACATATTTTCTTGTAAGTGTTTATCTGACCCCTATTTTGCTTTGAATTCCAGTAATTCTAATGGGGAGAAAGTCCTCCTCGGGATAGGGGTGGACATTATGCACCTCGGCACATGGATATAATTCTATAAGTATTTATCATCTACTATAACATGCATCATTTGAGACTTAATTATGCTTTGACATCCTAGTTCTGTGATTTTGATAGGACTACTGTGTTCTTCTGTCTCTTATTTTTGCTTTGACATCCCAAGTTTATCCATGTTCATAAGTGATCATTTGTGAGACCTTTAATCATAATCCTACCAGTCTGTTGTGACTTATATCTTATTATTTTGCTACTTACATCAGGTCTACTCTTGGTAGTGAGACCATTATCTTGCTTATGCTGATTCTTCTTCTTCTTTTATTTAATGGTGGAAAGAGATGTCTAAATCTATAGTTCTTCTCTATAATGAAATTGCAGATGCTTATAATTTTATTGTTGCCTTTTCTGATACTTGGTCATTAAATGAAAAACAAATACGTAGGTACTTAGGGATAATCAACTAAGCTTAGTAATCAACTAAGCTTTTCTCAATTGTCCATTAAACTTGATAATCAACTAAGCTTTTCTCAATTGTCAATATAGCATCCCAAATTTTCAATCAACATGTACGCAGGGAATCAAATCCATCAATATATGAAATAATGAAAATCAAATTGATCAATCTGAAAATGCATACCTAAATCTCAAAATGATAAGGAAATTGACTAATTGACCTGTCACGGGTCACGGTCGTCGCTGCTAGAGGGTAGTCGGCTACTCTGTGTTAAGCAAATAGCTATTGCATTTTATAAGCTTCGTCCCTTTGCTTCTTTCAAAACCCACATCTGACCTTTGATTATACTGAATCATGGGGGACAGCGACCACAGTAGTAGGTCTCCGCTTTTCTTTGATAGAAGAAGCTTGGCCTCTTTGCAATAACTCGAAAAAGGCCCTGGATCATCAAATTTGGTCTGGTAGGGTCGAACAGCAGCTAGCGAGTGTGGGGCAGATGGAGTCCTCGCCGTCACCACTCGCGGGTCACTGCTTCTTCTTCGGTTGACTGTTGTTCCAAATCTGAAGAAGATTGCCTCGGCGATCGGCCCCTCCACTCGGCTAGTTGGCTATCCTTCCAAATCTGAGCTGAGCTCTCCAGAGAGAGTCGACTTGAAGGGCCCTGCCATGTTGGTGTGACCCTAAGCCGTCAACCATTGCCGGTGAGTGAGTGTCTGCTGCGGTCTGCCTGTCTGGCAGTGGGTAGAGAGTAGTTGTGCTGCTGGCTGCAGAGAGAGAGAGTCGCAGGCTAGGTAAAATGGAAAAAGGATAAATCAGTATACTAATTGGCCACAAAACTGTATATAACACATAATATAATTTCATTAAAGACTTACACGGCTTCTGAATCACTGTACAAATTGTAATTTTTGATGAGATTCAAGTCCAGCGTGATTGGTGATTAAAGATTCCGCGTCGAACTCACTGTAAACCAATATGTATGTTGACTCGCTTATCACACACTTGCAAGGTTTGACGGATGTTAGAACACCAGATATGTATGCACCCGGATAAACACACAAGAATGTGTACCAAATATCCACGACATAGAACACAAAGCATGAGTCAAAACACTGTTTTATAAACAGTTAGCTTTTCCAAATTGTCCAAACTGGACATCCAAATGCTCATTACAAAGCATTACTTTGTAATGAGTACCTTTGAACAGGAACTGAGGGTTTTTATGCATGCATCACAAATTAAATACATATGCAAGAATCTTTCCGAAATATAAAAATTGCAGAAAGATCGTTGCATATGTTACCAATTCCACTTTAAATAGAACTCGTTGGCAACGAGTTTAACCATCTTGTTGCCAATGGACTTTGCAAAATAACAACGAATACAAAGAATGCAGGGTTTATAAATAACGAGTAATTGAACCATCTCTGGGCAATACGGAGTAATAATGGGATGACCAAGGGATAACTGGGTTATTAGGGTTAATTACAATTGTCAGGGTTTAGGGTTTAGCGTTATGGGTTTAATCAATCTAATTAGGATTTATTAGGATATGTTAGGGCTAATTAATGTTAATAAGGAGTACCTTGGGCTAATTATAGCTAATTAAGGTTGATTAGGACTAATTAGGGTTATTTAGTCCTAGTTAGGGTTTAATTGTGCCGAGTAATGTTGATTAGTCCCAATTAGGGTACATTGGATTATGTAGGGCTAATTATTGTTAATGAGGAGTTGTTTCGGATAATTATAGCTAATTAGATTAAGACTAATTAAGGTTATTTAGTCCTAATTAGGTTTTAATTATACCGAGTAGTGTTGATTAGTACTAATTAGGACTAATTAGGCTTAATTAGATTATGTTAGGGCTAATTATTGTTAATGAGGAGTTATTTTGGATAATTATAGCTAATTAGGGTTGATTAGGAATAATTAGAGTTATTTAGAGCTAATTAGGGTTCAATTATGCCGAGTAGTGTTGATTAGTCCTAATTAGGGCTAATTAGGCTTAATTGGATTATGTTAGGTTTAATTACGACTAATTAGGCTAAGTATAATCAATATGCACGTAATTGGGTTCATTTTGTCGTCGCTAATTAGAGTTTAGTTAGGGTTTAGGGTTTAGGGTGTAGGGTTTATTTAATCCAATCACGAGTTGCTAAGATATGAGTAATAAGGGTTCAATTTGGGCTTATTAGTGTTAATTAGGGCTAATTTGGGGTAATTAAAACTAACTAGGCTCATTAGAGCTAATTAGGGTTAATTGGGTAAAAATATGGTTAATCAGGACTAATTACGGCTAATTATAGCCAATGTTGGAGCCGCGATGAGATTCCAGGGGGTGCATGCTAAAAATGTCGTGTTAACCTAATTAACCTAAATTCAATGCACAGTCAACAATCTTAATTCCGACACCTCATATTAGAGTTGTCAAATGGGCCGGGCGGCTCGCGGGCTGGCCCGACACGGCCCCTTTCTGGCCCGGGCTGGACCGGCCCCCTTCATGAACAGTAGAGGCCCGGCCTTTTAGGGCTTAAGGCCTGGGCCTGGATCAGGCTTGCATTTCTGAGAAAAAAGCCTGGGACAGGTCCGGCCCGAAAAAGCCCGGGTTGGCTTGGGTTTGGCCCGAAAGTGGCCCGGTTCTGGCCCGGGTCTGGCCCAGTTCTTGCCCCGAATCTGGCCCCCCTCTTTACTTTTCAAATTCAGATTTTCCCCCTTTCCCCCCAACGGATTTATTCCCCTTTTTTCCCCTAAATTCCACTTTTACCCCCCAACAGCAAAATAACGGCTAGTTTGGGGGTATTTTGGTCCAAGTTAATTTTTTCAACTCTTTTAAGGTTTTTACACTCTTACCCTCCCAACAACTATAAACGGATAGTTTTTAGGGGTATTTTGGTCTTTTGTGAAGTTTTAAAAATCTATAAATTCACACCATTTCTCTCTAATTTTTCACACCAATCTTCTTACTCTCTCTTATATAAACATTCTACATTTCTACAAGCTTTGCTACTCTTGCTAATTACTACTCTTATTTACTAATTAGTACTCTTGTAATTATTACTCTTGTTTACTAATTACTACTCTTGCTAAATTTTAATTACTAACCACTCCTCTTATTAATTTGTTACTCTCTAATTCTTTTGTCTAGTAATTAGTGAATTTTTATATTTATCAATTACTATTACTAAATTTTTTTAATTACTAACTCTCTCCAATTTTGAATTACCCTTAGTGATTTATTTGTTACTCTTTAATTCTTTTAATTGTTATTTCTAATTACTAATTACTGCTCTTATACTTGTGTATTTAGTTACTCTTACTAATTTTATTTTTTAATCTAGTAAAAAAGTTTAGCGTCAAATATGGCTGGATTACTGAAGAAACTGAAGCGTGGATCATCATCACGAAAAACATCATCATCATCACAAGCACCACCACCAGCACAAGCGCCAGCACCACGGCCATCACAAACACCAATCCAAGCACCACCACAACCATTCGTTCCTGGACGAATGAGTACAGGCTGTATGATAGATACCCAAGCCAATTGGGAGTTCAATCAAAACATTCCAGATTTTGAATACACGCCTGATCAAGACCCCCCGCATTATAGTCAAGGACGCAGCTCGGTTGGCGAAGCTACTACTCCGTGGCATAATCTTAACCCTATGCCTGGTCATGATGAAGAAGGGCCGAGCAATGCCTCCGGTAATGAGCCAGAAGTCCAAAAGGGGAAAAAAAGAAAGCCGAGTGTTGGAATCATTTTGATGAAGTTATGGTGGACGGCATCCGAAAAGCTCGATGTAAGTACTGTGCTAAATTATTTTCGTCTGGTAGTGGTAATGGACATCTTAACAGGCATTACCCTCAGTGTGCACCTCGACAAGGCCACGTCGAACCTACCCAAACGCAGTTATCTTTTGACGGTAAGTTATTTGTTTATAATCAGCGAGAGCAAAGAGACGGTCTCGCTGAATTTGTTATTCACGATGAACAAGCCTTTTCTTTTGCCGATAATCCTAAGCACTCTAGATATATGAACACATACGTTCAACCTTTGTACAAAAAGGTTCATAGAAACACAACTAGATCCGATGCACTCCGACAGTATAATGCTGCTAAAGCACGCCTGATCGATTATTTCGATAAATTTGACGGTAAAGTTAGTCTTACTTCTGATATTTGGCAATCTCCGTTTACTTTTGTTAGTTATACTTGTGTGACCGCCCATTGGATTGATGCAGATTGGATTATGCACAAGAGAATCATCGCTTTCGAGCTCTTTCCTTTTCCGCATGATGGAATGAACATTGCTAGTATTATATTAAAAGCATGTACCACATTTAAATTAAAGGATAAGATTATGAGTATTAGTTTTGATAATGCTTCTAACAATACAGCTGCTGTTGATGCTTTAAAGGAGAGCCTCAAACCTGTACTTTCTGGTAAATTATTTCATGTTCGTTGTGTTTGTCATATAATTAATTTAATTGTTCAAGATGGTTTAGCTGCTGCAGGAGATATTCTTGTCAAAATGAGGGGTATGACAGCGTATGTTAATAGTTCGAGTCCGAGAACACAACAATTTAAAACGTTGTGTGTTGAATATAATATGCCTCGCAGGAGAGCAGTTACAGATGTGGTCCACAGGTGGAACTCTACATACCATATGCTTTTACACATTCTGGCATACAGAGAAGTCTATACGCATTTTCTACTAACCTTGTTCCCAGCCGGCTTGCCAACTCAAGAGGAATGGCAGATGGCCACATACCTAGCTGAATTTTTGGAGGTATTTTACACGTCTACCAATTTATTGTCTGGTACGTACTATCCCACCTCTCCTCTCGCTGTAATAGAAATTCTCAAGATGGCTACAATGTTAACAAAATGGAGATATATAGGACCCTTTAAGAAATAGTAAAAGTGATGGATAAAAAGTTTAATAAATATTGGAGTGAACTGCCTGTTATTTTTGCTGTGGCTACTTGTTTAGATCCTAGGTTAAAGTTGCATGGCGTGAACGTCTCGATACAAGAGATATCGAAATTAATGTGCTACCCAGTAGAGGACACAACCGCACTCACAGCGAAAGTGAGCAAGACATTTGAGGAACTGTTCAACCTCTATCGTAATTCTGCTGACGTGCGCGGGCGAGCTTCATCATCGACTGCTGAGAGGTATTATGCGCCATACCTTAAGGGCTTTGAACATCTAGTAGCAAGACAACTACCAGGTGAAGGTACTTCTAATTCGGCAGGTTCGTCTACTTTTTTCTCTTTTAATGAGATTGGTGTATATTCAAATACTGATCATTATTCTGATTTATCAATGCAAGAACAGGTTAATTTTAATTTGTTAAATTTTTGGAAACAAAATCAAAACATGTATAAAACTTTATCCCAAATTGCACGGGATGTACTGCCAGTGCAAGCCTCCACGGTTGCTTCAGAGTCGGCATTTTCAGCGAGCGGGAGGGTTTTGGATGACAGGAGGAGTCGTCTTAACCCCGAGTCGCTCGAGCTATGTGTATGTTGGAAGGATTATCTTGATGCGAAATACCGCGAGCAAGATAAACCGATTGATGATAGGAAGAGCAGTGACTCGGATATTGAAGTACTTCCGGATGATTAGGTAATTTCTTTTTATTTTCCTTCTCCTAAGTTTTAAGAATAAAATTTCTCACAAAATATAGTTTTTTTCATATATATATTTATATATATATAATAAATTTTTACAAGCAAGATAGATATTTTTTCGTATATATAAAAAAATAGGTAACTTCGCCTGTTTGTTTACAAGCAGCCGGTCCCAAGCCCGGATAAAAGGAGGAGGGCCTATGGCACAAAATTCTATATAAAGCCTAGGTGCAAGATTTTAGGCGCGCGCCTTTTCGAAGCAAGGCGCAATATTAAAATATATAAAAATAAATAAATAAAAGTGCATTAAATAAAAAAAATTAAGTAAAAAACTTTAGAACATGACAATTAACAAACTTCTAAACATTAGAGAAAGTTTCAAATACCAACATTCTAATTTAACAAGCTTCCAACAATAAAAATAAATTCTGCCTTTAAAAATTAGATTGATCTCAATGGGAATGAGCATAATATAGGGACTAAAAATTCAAATCTTTTCTCAAGATTGAGCTTTGGCCTTATGAACAATATAAAGTGAAACTAACAAATCAGTTAGGTCTCCTAATTTAGCCATGTGTACTCTGTCTTCAACAGCTTTCACAGAAAGGTTAACGTAGTTGGTGACCAATTAGCGATAAAAAGTGTTTTATCGCTAACAAATTAGTTAGGTTTTATATTTTAGTCTTAAAAAAAGTGTTTTGACTTGGTAAAGACAAAAAGGGTAAAATACTAAAAGAAAAATCAACGGTCCACGTGAAGACAAGAAGCCAAATCGAACGGTTACACATTGTGCGCCTAGCTTTGCACCTCCCACCCCGCTATGCGCCTAGCGCCTGGGCGCCTAGGCGCACAAGGCGCACGCCTTATTGAAGGCGCTGCACCTAGGCCTAGGTGAGGGGCCCGCCTTTAATAACACTGGCCAGTCCCAAGCCCGGCTGAAAGGAAGAGGGCCTATAAACACATTTATCTTCAATGTATATGATTTATAATGATATAAAAGGATAAAGATTAGGTTCGTTAAATTGTGAATATTGGACATGCCTAGAGTACAATTTGCTTAAACAATAACAAATTACCATAATTAAAACCCTTACCTTGAATAACAAGAAAATGCAAAAAATAAATAATAAAAAAATTTGGGCCCGGGCCCGGCCCAAGCCCGGCCCTAAATGTTGGGCCTAGGGCCTAGGTTTGGACTGGGCCCAGATATCCCCAAAATCTGGCCTGGCCTGGCCCGGCCAGTTTGGCAACCCCTTGGCCCGGCCCCAGCCCGTTTTGCTGGAGGCCCGATGAGCAGGGCCGGCCCAAGCCGGCCTATTTGACACCTCTACCTCATATAGGGTGTCGATATGGTGTCTGATACGCGTCTGACACCTCCTGACACGTGTTCAACACGTACGACACCTACGAACATGTGTCTGAGTCCTCTGGAGACGTGTCCGACATGTGTCTGACGCCTCCGGGCACGTGTCCAACACTTCTGGACACGTGTCTGACACCTATCGACACACACCTCTGGACACGTCGGCATAGGTTGATTTATTTTTTAAATGCCGAACACCGTCGATCAGACGTGGTGTTCGTGTTTGTGCTAACTAACAGGTATCTCAATCCAATTGGGTCCCATCTTCCATCAACAATCTCAATTCTCAAATTCTCAATCCAATAAAAATCACACATTCAATCCAATTGGGTCTCATCCTCTGTCAACAATCTCAATATCTCAAATGCTCAATGCAATAAAAATTAATAAAAATCACACATTCAATCTAATTGGGTCCCATCCTCCATCAACAATCTCAATATCTCAAATGCTTAATGCACAATTAACAATCTATAATCATTAATTAACAACCTAAAATCATCAATTATTAATCTCAATTACTTCAAATACACAGCTAATAACCTAAAATCATCAATTAACAACCTAAAATCATCGATCAATAATCACAATTCTCAAATGCACAATTAACAACCTAAAATTAGCAAACAAATGATCAATGTTCAAATGGAAAAAAATGATTCAAAATGCATATATCTGATGCGCTTGAATTATTTCAATTTAGGGTTCGATTCGATTAGGGCATTTAATTTAGAGTTTAATTAGGAGGTTCTATTACTTCAATTTACGGTTCGGTTGAATTGGGGCATTCAATTTAGGGTTCAATTAGGGGGTTCAGTTAGTTCAATTTAGGGTTCGATTGGATTAGGGCATTCAATTAAGGATTCAATTAGGGGTTCAATTAGTTTAATTGAGCGTTCGATTCGATTAGAGCATTCAATTCAGGGTTTAATTAGAGTTTAATTTAGGGTTCAATTAGGGGGTTCTATTAGTCCAACTTAGCATTTGGTTGAATTGGGATATTCAATTAAGGCGTTTAGTAAGTTCAATTTAGGGTTCGATCAGATTAGGACATTCAATTAGGGGTTCAATAAGTTCAATTTAGGGTTTGATTCGATTAGGGCATTTAATTTAGGTTCAATTAGGGGGTTCTATTAGTCCAATTTAGCGTTCAGTTGAATTGGGGCATTCAATTTAGAATTCAATTAAGGGGTTCAATTAGTTTAATTTAGGGTTCGATTGAATTAGGGCATTCAATTTAGGATTCAATTAGGGGTTCAATTAGTTTAATTTAGGGTTCAATTTGATTAGGGCATTCAATTTAGGGTTCAATTAGGGGTTCAATTAGATTAATTTAGGGTTCGATTCGATTAGGGCATTCAATAGGTGACACAATTAAATTGGCTTAGCTACATCATTAACCAATGGAGCCAATTAGGGCAAATTCCAGTTAAGTTATGGACAATCTTGAACTGGAATGACAAATGTGTTTGTTTACTTCAACAAGAAGTTGATTTTATAATGCAGATGGAATGGTAATGTGAAAGGGTACAAGTCATTGACAAAAAACCCAAACATTGACCTACTAGATTACATCCAAAATTGTTTACATTTGAAATGCTCATGACCATGACTCTTCTGATCAAGAAGCGAAGCTTCGTAGAAAGGAATGAAGCGAACTGATTTAGTGGACTTACCTTGCAATAGACGGCGACAGTAAAGAGCGACAGTGAAGAGCGGCAGCATTGGTGGCGTGCGGCTATGGAAGTTAGGGTTTTCATGCTGCAATAGTGGAGGGGGATCGCCGGAGGTCACTGTCTAGGGGGAGTGCGGAGGTGAGTCACCGTGTAAGTGGAGCCGAGAACGGAGGTGCAGCGGTGTGATTTTCAGAGAGAGATACAGGGAGGGATGAAGAAGCAGATCTGGGCGTTTTAATCGAGGACTTTTAGCGACTAAAAGTCCGTCGGTGAATGACGTGCTTTACGACGGAATTTTTAGCGACAACAACATTCCGTCGCTTAAATTTTTTTATAAAACTCTCCCAAAAAACAAATTTTGTAAAAAAGTTTTAGCGACGGTAATTCCGCCGCAAAAAATATGTCGATAAAATTTTTTGTCGACGGAACGTTTCGTCGGTAATACTATTTAACGACGGAATTTTTACCGACTGTTACTTCCGTCGATAAAAGTCTATTTACCGACGAAAAAGATTCCATCGGTAAAAACACGTCGCTAGAGGCGTATTTTCTTATAGTGTGCTCCCTAAAACCAAGGAGCTTTGCCTCTTTTTTCAGGAGATTGTTGAAGAATATCAATGAAGTATTTTTATTAGAGAAGGGAATCATTAATGCAAGTGGCATAACAATAATTCTTGGGATAAGGACATCATCGAAGTATTTGTGGAAGAAAACGCTACTTTCCACTCAGTTTCCGAGTTGGAAAAGAGAAATTGGAATGGGCTTCCTTCTCCCAGTAACTTTTTTTTATTTTTTGGGACTTTTTGTTTTTTGATGATTTTAGAATTGTTGGTTATATAGTCAGACGGTATGAGAATTCAAATTCAGAACATTGAGGTTAATCCTCAATGCCTTTGCAACTTAACCATTCCCCAGGGTTAACTTGAAACAAACCTTAACACCACGTCTGTTCCAGTTTTTGTACTTTTGGAAGTGGCTACCATACCCAAGTTTACCTTTTTAACTGTTGTTCATGATAAGTTGAAACAAAATCATCTAAATGTTTTTTACTCTACGCTCTTTCTAAGCTTTTTTAAAGTTTGTCTCCAGATATAGAATGGTTAGTGTAACACTCCAGATTTTTTTTTCTTATCAGGATACTAGTGTAAGTACGAATTAGAATTTATTGTGAATTTGAATTAAATAGTAGGCCTAAAAATTAATTTAAAATTTTCTTAGATGATCCAACTTAAATTTGGGCTCTAACTTGACCCATTTATAAAGTTAGAGGAATTTGGGACATAATGGATATTTTACAATTCTTATTATTCTAGGAATACAATTACATTCCTTTAAGGCTAATGAGTTATGTATTATAATCCCTAGGAGCACCACAAACTTGAGAAGAGCCTTCAAGGAATCTCTAGCAAGAATATTCTTGAGATTTTGGTCATCACATTGAGGTAAGACCTTATTTCGATATTGGGATTGAGGTTTGTGATCAGAAATGCATAAGCTATTGTGATTGATGGAGTCTAATTGAAACTTTGGGTATTATTATATTAAGATTTTTGAAATAATTTGTTTGAAAAGATCAAGACTTGGAGTTGATTTACGCAATTGAGGTAAGGGTTTTCTCACGCATTTACCCCATCTGAATTCTGATTATCGACCCGTTCATCAATTAATTTGTTGTTTAAAGAGATATATTGATTCTTTAGAACCCTAATTACATTATTGATCATTACACTAAATAGTTATTTGTACTTCCGATTATTGACTTTGATTCGTGATCTTTTTGTTGTAAATCTTTGTAGCAAATTCAAGAGTCCGTAACTTTGTCGTTCCTAGGCTAATTTTAGTGTTCTTACACTTTTGAAAACCTCAAATACTTTAGTTTTGGGTTTTCCAAAATTTCAAGTGATCGATATTCAAAAATAGACTTGAACATTGTTATGCTTATATTTCATCCAATTCAGGTTAGCCAATTTCGATTTGTTGTATCTTATTTGTTTCTCATTGTTTTTTTAATGATCTTGAACATTCTGAAATCCTTGAAGAGTCTTCTTCAACTTTTTAGTTTAAGGTTTTATCAGAATTCATTTGGTTCTTGGTTAAAATTAAGTTTAAAAGTTATTTATCAGTGCAGACTTTTCTGTTTTTAACACTGTAAATCAGCTCATTCCGATCTATTCTATCTCCTTTGTTTCTCATTGGTTTTTCATGATTCTAGACAATCTGGAAACCTTAAAGAGTCCTCTTAAACTTCTTAGTTTGGTGTTTTATCAGAATCTATCTATTTCCTAATCAAAATTCAGTTTGAAAGTTATTCATCGGTGCAAAAGTTGTTGTTTGATACTGCAAATCAGTTTACTTTGACTTATGCCATCTTATTCATTTCTTATCCATTTTTTATGATCTTAGACGTTACGGAAACAGTAACGAGTCCTCTTCCTTTGAGTTTTCTTAGAATTCGTTGATTTTATTGTTAAATTTAGCCCTTGAATAAAACTATTCTGTGTAGAATCGTGTAAACGAGAATGACTTTGTCGGCTTCAAACTCTTGGTGTTTATTAAGTTGATTTGGTATATGTTTTTATAAGCTGGCGAGCCATATCACATTGTATGTGACTTATCTATTTCTGACTTACCCACGTGGATTGGAACGTGGGCTAGCTCAGCAGGATGAGGTAGAGATCGCGATCTTAATTTCTGAACCTTGTCTCACGTGTCAATGATGGCACGCGTGACACATTTTCTGAATGGCTCATGTGGTCTTCGTCTTTGTACTCATTGAACATTTAGATTTTGATATCTGATCTATTTGAAAAAGTTTTTGAACATATCTGAAGTATTTTTGAATTCACTAGAGTCATTTTGAAATATAAGTTATCTTTATTAGAACTTAAGAAAACGTTTTGAACTTAAATTTGTATCGTTTTAAACACATCGAAACCTTTTGATCCGCTGTAAATTTAGTTGTATATGATAATTCCTTACTTTGAGGTTGTATTGTCTACCGATACGAGCTATTTGATCTTGTTGCTAATCTGATTTCTGAACTAAAAGTTAGTGCATTGATTTTGGTATTCGCCATGCACCTTGGTATCGTACTTTATCACCTCCAAGTATTACTATCGATATAGCGTGTTTTGTACTCTGTGGGTGGGTGTGTGCGATTATCTTTACTGGACTTTGTGATCACTCCCCCCCCCCCCCCTTACTTTCAGGCTATCAGGCAGTGTTTGGAGCTGTGCAAAAGATTCTAAGGCATGGCTAAGTAAGAAGCTTTTTAGGGAATGATTTTCCTTTTATATTTATTGTACGATTAGATTTGGCTTTAGATTTTATTTTGGAGTTCCGTATAAGAGTAATTGAGGTCAATGTAATAGTTTTAAGCTGGTGTGACATTTATTAATGTTTCTTGGAGACTTATTCTAGATATTCTAAATACCGAATTGGGAGAGTTTTGGATATTTTAAGGCTTTCTGATTTTGTTTATTTGAAATTAATGTTTCGGAAAAAAAAAATCGAGGCGTTACTGAATGGTGTAAAATAGATCTCACTGATCAACAAATCTTAGTAATAATGACAACTTTTGCGATGTAGTTGGTAAGGTCGAAAATAAAATATTTGGGGCCCAGATGTGACAAATTCTTAGGAAAAATTTAAATATTAAACTTATAAATCAGAGTCGAATAAGAATCACTTTATTAGTTTGTCAAAAGAAATCTTAAAAGCAGCTAACTTTAATGATGACCAACTTTTACGGTGTCCATGTTACTAAGAAAAGGTGCATGTACAGTGTCCCCTTATCTTCTATATAAGGAAACCTAAGCTAGCATACTCCGCACCAAAAGCACAATCTAAATATGGAAGGCGGTCAGCAGCTAAAGCATTTTGTTCTAGTGCATGGTGCATGCCACGGAGCTTGGAGCTGGTATAAGCTCAAACCCCTGCTGGAGTCTGCCGGCCACCGAGTGACAGCGCTCGACTTGTCTGCATCCGGCATCAATCCCAGACAACTTGACGACGTCCGAACACTTTGCGACTATAATCTGCCGCTAATAGAGGTATTGGCGTCGCTCCCTCCAGAAGAGAAGGTGATACTAGTTGGGCACAGCCTGGGTGGACTAAACTTGGCTCTGGCCATGGACAAGTACCCGGAGAAGGTCCTGGTGGCTGTCTTTGTCACGGCGTTCATGCCTGATTCCTTACATGGGCCATCCTACGTTCTGAATCAGGTAATATAACACGTCTGTTTCGTTGCTGAAATGTTGAAGTTTGTTGCTTTTGTATATATATGCACCTTTTCTTAGTAACACGAATCGTGAGAAATCTAGCTAACATGTGGAGTTTTTCTTTATTATATCATATCATATGAAATTAATTCATATCCGATGTATGATTTCATGAATGTGCGCTATCAAGCATGATAATATTTTTAAACTAACTTCTTAATAATTTGAGCTTTTGCAGTTGATGATAACTTAAGAATGTATCATGAGCTTTCTTGGTTCAAAGTTTTGAGTTCAACTTCTTTCGCTAACGTATTTGGTCCCTCTTATATACTAACGAAATTGAATAATTCATTTGTTTCTGCATTTGGTAGTGGTACGCCTTCATTTAAATATATCTTGTTGATTCCCGTGTGCAAATTATAACATTGTGGTCTTAATTTGATTCTTCTGGCTCTCATATTCATTCCATTTGCAACAGCGCAATGTACACTTTGTTAGTCTATGATCTTGGTGGTGATGCATTTATCAAATTGATTTGTCTCTCTATGTACAAATGATAACATTGCTAAATTCATTCTCTAACAACTTAAACTTTTAATGGTAATGTTAACTTAACATTTGCTTTGATGAGAACTCTTTTTTCATCCTTGTCCAATGAGTTTTCTTGTCTCAATTAATGTGATTGCTAATAATCCGAATCCATGAACAAGAGAATCATATCTTGCAACTTAAATCAGTGGTTCAAGCTTATGAAAGATAAGTTCTACTGCGGCTTATTTAATTTGGGAAAGATCTTGCGCGTATCAAGTTAGAGCAAACGGCCATTTCTATTAAGCATGTTATAAACACTTTGTTGCTAGCCTATCTGGCTACACACCTTTAACCACTTCTGAGTCTGATTTTCGTAATACGTTAACAAATATTTAGCGGTCAAAATTCAACGCTACTAATTTGGTCAACTCAGAACGCACACCACAAGTCACGTGCCACATCTCCATGACCCAAAATGAACTATTATGTTTATTATGATTACAAATTCACGCTCCTTTGATGACAACAAGAAAAGCAATACACGTGTATATTTATAGACATGTGTAACAGACACATATCCACACACATACATACACACGTATACGTGTATCTTCACACGTACGAGCACGCGCGCACAAACAATATATATATATATATATATATATATATATATATATATATATATATATATATATATATATATATATATATACTTGTTAATTGTATTTTCTTCTAATTTCATGTTGAAAAGTATTGTGAGAGGACCAGCGCAGAATCGTGGATGGACACGCAGTTTTCACCTTTAGGTGACCCAAAACATCCAATTACATCAATGAATTTCGGCCCCAAGTTCTTATCATCCAAGCTTACCAACTATGCTCCATTGAGGTAAGCAATCTCTCACTCTCCTACTCAAATATGGGACCGGATGTATTCGCACATTGTCAACTGGTTTAAGTTATAAAATTTGACATGTATCATAGTGAGTCAATTAAACCTTACAAAATAGTCATTGCATAGTAATGGTCAAAATAAAATGTATTTATTCACGCATTTGGTTCATTAAAAAGAATCCTAATTACAGTAAGAGGCATATTGAAGTTAAGGTGGACAACACCCCACTGTAGCGTTTGAAATCTAATGCAATAGTCTAAAACAAGTACTAGACGAGTAATGTACTTTTAAAATCTAATGCAATAGTCTAAAACAAGTTCTATACGAGTAAATGATATGAGGATAGTATATGATATCTTACGAAATACTTTTGGTGCAATCTGGATCGTAGAAAGATGGCTACAAGTCTATAACCACCGGTATACTAACAATTAATGCGACCAATGTAGAAGCAATATAGGACTTTAATTAGTCATGCTAAAACATTAATGTTAAAAATTGTCGCTGAAAGTGTTAACAAAAATATTTTCATTCATAGTCAAAGGTCATTACCCGTAGATTTATGGACACTGTAGCCATCTTCCTACAATGCGTGTTGCAACAAAAAATTTAGCTGTTTTTACCTTAACTTGCAACAGACATGTAAAAAGTTGCCCGCCTCGTGGTTGTCGCTAATTATACAGGTTCCTTTTCGTGATCATGTCAATATATGTGACGTGCACTTCATCTTTTGGTAGTTTCAGTAAGTTTGTGAAATCTATGCCCTTTGTGTGGAGCTAAACTCCTGCACTTCCTTTGCATAATGTACATGGTCGCATGAATCAATTTTGGCTGCAGAAAAAAACAAAATTTTAGGAGAGGGCAAATTTAGCATAAATTCTATTTGATCTGATTCTTAGGAAAAATATATATCATCTACAATTTGTGTCCACCTTGAAAAAAACTTTCAGGCTCCACGGCTGCTAACAATGAAACATGAGCTTTTTGTCTTGCCGATTAATTTTAAATTGAATATTTTGGCATGATTATAAACCAAGGGGATGCATTTTATTTATAGTCCTTCAAGTCCAGAGAAAATGTTTTTTTTTTTCATCTGTTCGTGAAAACGAGGGAATTTGAAGGTTAAGATCAGAGTCCAATTAAGGAGAAAATGCTAGTGCCACTTATGCAAAAGGAGATCGACTTGGACGGAGACATGTATCTTCCCTCCAATTAATTACAGTAGTTGGAGGCAGCGTAGAAGAAAAAGAATACTGATGTGACTGCGTGCTTGGCCGGAAACACTATGACGACGTTTTGAGAGAAAGTGTGGTTGACATTTGATGTGGCTAAAATTGGACATACTTGAGATTGTTTGGAAAGAAAGCGTGGTTGATATGGCTAAAATTGGACCTTAAAAAAAATCCTCTTAACAAGTGGGAATATAATTAAAGTACGGTCACATCAATTTCCATTAACATCATCCTCCAAATGTGTGCGAAGGGGGGGGGGGGGGGGGGGTTGTCGAGATAAACAAAATCCACTTCTTAGTTGCACGGGTCGTTGCCACAAGCAAAAAGCAACAGTCCGATATGATATTGCTTAGAGGGTGGAGCAGATCATGTTCGGTTAGGAGCAATATAGCGGTGAGAGTCTGTTTCAACTACTGCATGACTGATATTTTTATCTTTAATGAGTTAGAGAACCTTAACGATTTCATATAATTCTGCCTCCAGTACGTCGCAGGTTGAAAAATACCAAAAAATCTGCCCTTCCATGCACCGCTACCGTCCCTAAATAGGCCTCCAAGGCCATATCTTGAGTCTCCTTTCACGCTGCCATCCGTATTGACCTTCATACTTCCTACAGGGAAAAGACACCATTTAGTTAGTCTGAGTTGTTTAGGCAGTTTTATAAAGTCGGGATAGGCCTGTTGAAGATCTTTGGAAAAATCTATAGCATTTTTCCATCCCATCTCAGGGTCAATCATAGTTTCGTCTTTTATGAAATGGACATTGAATTGACTCAGAGTAACCATTATGGCTTTGTATATTTGTCTGCCTTCTTTAAATGCCCCCACACCAAGTAGGGCAATCCTTATAGTGGCCAAAACAAATGCAATAATTTCAACCGAAAAGGAAAAAAAACAAATGTAATAAGAACTATACAAGGAGTAGCCTGCCAACGTTTTCGTTTATGTGAAATGCAACAGAAAATAATAAATTTTAGTAACAATCACATAAAATCCACATCTTTGTCACTAAAAAGAGGCACTAGTAACACTTTTTAACCCTTGAGCGCCAAAAAAGTATAATTTAGGCAAAAAGGGTGTTGGTGTAACCTCACGCCACTAGTAAAATTCTTCTTCGGAAGAAAATGAACCCAACTATTGTAATATCCTGGTCTCAAATTGATTTTTTTTTTTTTGTTGATTTTGATGAATACACTTATGCGCTAGAAATTTGATCACTTATTGGAACTTCACAGTTTAGATATTTAGTTCTAAAAATGGAGAAATGGGGATATATCATTTATAATTGGCGAAGATTCTAATTTGGTTATTCTTTGTTGCTGAGTAAAAGTGAGTTTTAAGCTAAGTGTGAAGGTGGGAGGATGAGATCAGATACGATTAAGAGCATCAATCTAGTAAGGCAAAGTTCTGAGGTATGGCTTATCAATGGATTAAAGTGTGTTAAATGCATATCACACATCTTGTGCGTTAAGGTCTTTGGGTGCATGTACTTATAAAGTTACTTGAAATTATATCCGAGTTTAATTGTGAACTCTTTAGATAGATTTAGTCGTGTAAACACTTAAGGTGTTATGTTCGTTGTTAGTTGAGATCAAACATGATTAAGATCAGTTATGCAAGGAACACCAAAATTTTGAGGACGAAATTTTTTAAGGGGAAGATAATGTGATGCCCCGAACCTAGGTATACCCGATTATTATTATTTAGCGATGATTGTGATAAGTAAGACAAAATTAGACCGTTAGTGAAGACCTTGCGAGTGGTGTTAATTAGATATTTAGTCACGATCATTATTAGTTGAGTTATATTAATTCAAAAAAAAATTTAAAATTTGTCGGCAATTCCTGAAGTGATTAGCGTTAATTTAGCAATATTATGTGAAGTATTTGTTGTTATATATGTAAGTAAATTAGGATAAAAGGTCTTTGGGTGCATGTACTTATAAAGTTACTTGAAATTATATTCGAGTTTAATTGTGAACTCTTTAGATAGATTTAGTCGTGTAAATACTCGAGGTGTTATGTTCATTGGTAGTTAAGATCAAACATGATTAAGATCTCGAACCTAGGGTTAGCCCGTTATTATTACTTCAGCGACAATTTATATCAGTGACGTTCCTTTGAATCTTTAGCGACAACTTTTATGAGCGGTTTAGGAACTTTAGCAGATATTTTTATGATTTCAACTTACGATGATGAAGCTGGTTATATGGTAATTTATAGCAATATATTTATTTATTTATTTATTTTACAACACATTATATGAGTGATGTTCTTTGAACTATTTAGAGATGAGGTGCATGAGTAATATCACTAGCAATCATTGATAAAAACCATTAGTTACTGATATAAAAAAAAGGCACAATAGGGAAATAAATGAGATTGAAAGGGATGACTTTGAAAATTTTAATTTTAATTGGGTCTTTGTTTAAATATAGATATAATGAAAAAAAAGTATAGAGAATAGGGAGAGAAGACACACAAAGAGAGAAGGGCAAGGCAGCCGACCCTCGACTGGGCGGTGCCCCTCTTGGACCAGCTGAGCCACCGGTGACGGTGACGACTACACAAAAGGGCCACCGGGGATGACGCCGGAATAGCCATCAGTCCACCCACCCAAGGGCTGTCGTCACTAAGCCCAATGTTAACAGATCTGCAAAGGCAGTGCCAGTGTCCTTCGCAGTCGTGGGCATCGACTAGCCATGACCGACAACCACCGTTATTTCACTGATGACAGCTGTTAAGTTACCATATGCTCTAAAAGTTTAAGCTGTTAGAGAATGGGCCCAACAATGTATATCATGTTTTAACACTCCCTTTCACGTGCAAGCCCCCAATTACACGTGAATAGACCAATCAAGGTGCACCACCATCAAGTGCACAAATAAACTGAGTGCAAATTACACTATAATAAAGAGGGACCAAATATGCAAGCGAGAAGAATTGAACTCAAGACCTTGCCAAACCAGAGCTCTGATACCATGTTAAGTAACCATCTTCTCTAAAAGCTTAAGCTGTTAGAGAATTGGCCCAACAATGTATATCATGCTTTAACAACCGCCGACGCACAGAGAAAGAGAGAGACTGGGCAGGGTGACCGGTAGGCTAATCGGCAGTGGTGATGCCGATTTAGTCGACGGTTGGAGATTGTGGCAGGTGGTGTTTTAGGCGATTAGGATTGGTGGTCGATGTGCCGGCGGTGACGTCGCGCCAATGGTTGACGGCGACGATGTTAGTGATGCACCGATTTGTAGAGATCGCAGAAGTTGGTGCGTGGCTGGTGAAGGTAGGGCAGCGACGGTGGTGTTTTGGTATTGGGTGCACTGGCAACCGTGGTGCTTAAGAGATCGCACTAGGATAGAGAAGGGAGATTAGGGTGGCTGATTTTTTTACGCCGGCGGTGATTACAATGGAACCATGGGTTTGTGGTGATGATAATTGACAGCAGCGATTTGACGGTTTGACACGGCGGTAGAAAAGGTTTGTTGCTTCTCTTATGTTACCTTTGGTGAGTTGGGTGGTGGAACAGTGACCAGAGTGTGCCCGATTAGTGATAATTGGTGATTAAAGGTGCATCTAAGGTGGAGCTTGGTGATTGCGGCGGTGGTAACACTTAATACTATTGATTTAATGAGTTAAGACTAAAGAATTTTGGTAACACTCTGTATAAATTATGAAATGGGTTCTTGTTGGTGCCTTTGTTCTTGGTGAATGAAATGGAATGAACGAGATGGTAATTTAGGTGTACGGTGTGTGTGTGTGTGTGTGTGTGTGTGTGTCTGTGTGTGGGGGGGGGCAGGTGTATAGGTGTGGTTATTGTCGGACGAGCGTGTGTATTGGGGTGAAATTTGTCTAGGTGCGTATGAGGAATGTGATATAGAGTTTGTTTTTAGGTATAGAGCAATAATGGTGGCGGACTAGTTATGGGGTTATTGGAAGGTGGTTGTGGTTGGGCGATGGGTGTAACATAAGCATTATTATGTAGGTGTGTTTGGCGTGAGAAGTGCAGTTGTGTACGTTTGGAGGTGTGGGTGAGTATGTGCGGATGGAGTGTATATGGTTGTACAACAATATGCGTGAATGTGTAGTATGTACAATACGTATGTACAGAGTGTGTTAGTGGGTAACAGGGTACAATAGTTTTGTGTGCATAGTGTGGAGTGTGGAGTGTAGTGTGAAGTTGACTTTTTGTGTAGAATAGTAACAATCATGGTGGTCAAATGGTTGTGGGTTGTTGGAATGTGGCATTTGTAATGGTAGATTGGTTGTGGAAGCCAGTAGCTGGTATGTTGGGTTTTGGTGGTATTGACTATGAAACAGAGGTTCGACGGTACGAGTTCAATATTTGTTGTAGTTAATGGTTGTGGTTTAGCGATGGTGCTCGAGGTGACTGGAGTAGGGCAACCGTGGTGGAGCGTATATGGCGGCGGTCGATAGAATTTAGGACCTGTTGATTAATGAGGAACCTAATTGGTTGCAATGGTTGATGGGTGGCAATTATACTGGGATGGAGTAGTTGTCGGTGAAATGTGTATGACCGTGTAATTGTGGTATCTGGGTTGGTTATGTGAGCGCACCGGTAGGTGTACGTGTTTCATGTGTTTAGGCCATTGTGTATATTGTGTAGGCGTGGTTGTGGCTAGACGATAAGGTGTAACAGGGGTGCATGTGAGACACTATTGCATGAGGAGTGTGGTTGTGTATATTGTAGCAATAGGTCATGCTTGATGGGTTAGTGACATCAAGTTAGTTGAGAGAGGCTCGACAGCGGTGATGAAATGCCGAGAATGGCATGGTGAACTAGGCACGATTTTGGAAGGGTTGTGTAGCAGATGCGGCGTCGGAGTTTTTGAGAAAATAACCAACATGAATCATCAATGATGCCTTTGTGTCATAGTAAAGCTGGGAACATGGAGATAAAAAGAATGGCCCTAACGTTCTTTTAGCAAGATGTAGCAGCGAGATTGTTGCTCCAGAGACTTTGATGTGGGAAATGCATAGCGTCATGTAAGTGACCCTTTGATTCAACTAGTATTTTTATATAAAATGTATATGTTTATGTACGGTTAAAAAGTGGCGTTTATCAGTATTGACTGTTTTAATCATGTTTAGTTACTCTGGCTTGATTTGTTAAACAAAGCTTTTAATGGTTTAATTCCCGTTAAAAATCGAACCAGCATGTAAATGACATTTTTCTTATAAATTGTAATGGAATTTGGATTTGAAATAATTAGTGCAAGTGAGACGCCTTGGTATTTGACATTCTTGTGAATATTGAAGAGCTTGAAAACTGTCAAAATGGGTGTGAGGATGGTTTGACATCAATTGATGAGTGATTGTGTTTACGATGAACCAAAAGGTCTTTTTGTTTATTCGATTGTTGTGCCCCATATCCACGAGGGAAAGTTAAATTTCGGGCCCTGGTCAACGGGGCTTGTACGTTGATGCACAGTATTGTTGCTCGTGGTTCGCCCTTGCGTCCATAGAATTTTATCCCGGATGGAGGAGGGATTTCGGGCCCTAGTCAGTGGGGACTGTATGCTAACCGCAGCATATCGTCTAAACTGATGTTGAGATTGAACTGGTTGTCGTGAGTTTGTGCTAATGATTTTATACTTCAGTTTTGGTTTCATGTACTCTATTTCATTTTACCCGATGATTACAAACTTTATGATTTTAGATTTCTTAATGTGGCTGTAATATAAAGTGAGTTATTTTCTGGCATGCTATGGTCCACCTAGTTAATTCATTGGTTACTTACTGAGCACGTGGAAGTTAATCCCTTACTATCATTTCAGGTTTGAAAGTAAGGCGATGGTGAGTAGCATAGGAAGAGAGAATTTGGCACGAAGCTCCGGAGACTGCATTGAATAAGTCACTAAATATTTAGACTGTTGGTTTAGTTTTATTTGTTGATAAATCAGAGTTATGAAGAGTTGTAGCATGAGTGTTGTATTCAAATAAAAATATGAAAATGTAATTTAAGTTTGTAAAAGTTTTAATTTCCGCTGCAGTTCAGATGGATTTAGTGAGTAAGGCCTGGCAGAACCCTTGATTGGATTCTATTGGGTCTGCGGCCGGTCACCTGCCTAGCTCGCGGGCCTAGCCGTGGGTTCGGGTCTTGACAGCACTGTATCTTGGAGATGATACTGCTCAGGGGGTGGAGCAGATCATGTTAGGTTAGGAGCTGTATAGCGGTGAGAGAGTCTGTTTCAACTACTGCATTACTGATATTTTTATCTTTAATAAGCCAGAGAACCTTAAGGATTTCATATAATTCTGCCTCCAGTATGTCGCTGGTTGGAAAATGTCAAAAAAAAAATCCGCCCTTCCATGCCCTGCTACCGTCCCTAAAATAGGCCACCAAAGCCAAACCTTGAGTCTACTTTCACGCTGCCATCTGTATTGACCTTCAGACTTCCTACAGGGGGAAGACACCATTTAGTTAATCTGGGTTGTTTAGGCAGTTTTATAAAGTCGAAATAGACCTATTGAAGATCTTTGGAAAAATCTATAGCATTTTTCCATCCCATCTCAGGCTCAATCATAGTTCCTTTAATAGTTTCCTTGTTTTTGTCTTTCAAAAGTTTCGTCTTTTATGAAGGGCTAATTACACATATGTCCCTGAGGTTAGGGGTAATTACAATCAAGGATACTAAGTTTCAAAATGTAACATACGTGACCAAAAACGTTAAAAAAGTAACACTTTTATCCAACCGTCAGGATTCCGTCCAAAAAGTATAATTTTTGTCATTACATATTTTGAAAATGACAATACTACCCCTGTACAGTATATTGTGAATAATTTTTATAATTTTCAAATTAGGATATCAAACCCTAATTTTTTAAAATTAGGGTTTGATATCCTAATTTTCTCTCTCCACAATTTAAACCCTAGATCTGAAGTCACCTCCGGCAGCCCCCGCCCCACCATCCGGCAGATTCACCCCACCACACCGGCAAGCCCCTTGGCAAACCCAAGCTGCCGAGAAGCCTTCGGAAAGCTCCTTGGCAAACCCACGCCGCCGGCAGTCCCCTTTGCCCCACCATCCGTCAGAATTGCCCCACCACACCGGCAAGCCCTTGGCGAGGGAAGGAGGAAGACTGGATGGGAAGGAGAGAGATAGTGGCTGTTTCAGGTCGGGAAGAAGATAGAGTGCCGGTGATGAGGGAGGAAGATGGGATACAGCGCCAGTGACGAGGAAGGAAGATGGGGTGCAGCGCCGGTGACGAGGGAGAAAGACGGGTTGCACAGGGGAAGGGGGAGGTAAACGGGAAAGGGGGAGGCAGGTGGGGTGCGGCACCGGGGAAGGGAGTTGTGGCATGACGGTGTGGGCGGGTGACTGGGGAGGGGGAGGGGGAGGGGGAGGGTGGGTGCGGTGGCCGGAGAAGGGGGAGGGTGTTGCGGTGCGGGGAAAGGGTCAGTGATTGTAGCGATGACGAAAGGCTGAGGCAAATGGGGTGGGTGGGGGGTGACCGGGGGGGGAGGGTTGGGGCGCGAAGGGCGGGGGTGTGGGTGGCTGCGAAGTGGGTGGGGAAAGGGTGGGGGAGAGAGAGAGTAAAAAAAAATTAGGGTTTTTCTTTTCTAAAAAGAGACAATGGCATTTAAAAAAATAACTTTCTAACATAAGGGCAGTAAAGTCATTTTGTTAAAACCGTTAGGATTTTTAGGGTTCCGTTTGGTCAATGGACACAAGTGTAATTTGTCCAAACTATTCTCCTTACCTGTAATTACCCCCAAACCTCAGGGACATAGGTGATATTATCCCTTTATGAAATGGACATTGAATTGACTCAGAGTAACCCATTATGGCTTTATATATTTGTCTGCCTTCTTTAAATGCCCCCACTCCATGTAGGGCAATCCTTATAGTGGCCAAAACAAATGCAATAATTTCAAGCGAAAAGGAAAAAAACAAATGTAATAAGAACTATACAAGGCGTAGCCTGCCACTATTTTAATTTATGTGTAATGCAACCAAAAAAAATAAATTTAAGTGATGATCACATCAAATCCACATCTTTTTGTCACTAAAAAGAGACACTAGTAACACTTTTTAACGTTGAGTGCCAAAAGCGTATAATTTAGGCGAAAAAGTTGTTGGTATAACCTCACGCCACTAGTAAAATTCTTCTTTAGAAGAAAATGAACCCAACTATGCACTTCATCTTGGAGATGATACTGCCCAAGAGTGTAGCAGATCATGTTGGGTTAAGATTTGTATAGCGGTGAGAGAGTCCGTTTCAATTACTACATGACTGATATTTTTATCTTTAATGAGCTAGAGAACCTTAAGGATTTCATATAATTCTGCCTCTAGTGTGTCCCAAGTTGGAAAATGTCCAAAAATAATGCCCTTGCATCCCCCGCTATCGTCCCTAAATAGGCCTCCAAAGCCACATCTTGAGTCTCCTTTCACGCTGCCATCCGTATTTACCTTCATACTTCCTGCAGGTGGAAGACAACATTTAGTTACCCTTGGGTAGGTTTGACACTCTTTTTTTGCCTCTTTTTTTCAGTTTTAAAAATTGAAAAAAAAAGCGTTTGGTAACCATTTTTTTTTCAATTTAAAAAACCAGTTTTTAAACTGCAGAGTAAAAAAAAAAACTCCAAAAACTGGTTTTTTTTTTCACTTTTGGTTTTTTTTTTAGACCACCACCACCACCCTCCCACCACCGGCAGCCACCTCAGGCGACCACCGCCGGAGACTGCCGGCAGCCACCTCCGGCCGCCGGCGACCACCGCCGGAGACTGCCGGCAACCACCTCCGGCCGCCGGCAACCATCGGCAGCCGCCGCAGGAGACTGCCGGCAGCCACCTCCGGCCGCCGGCGACCACCGCCGGAGACTGCCGGCAGCCACCTCCGGCCGCCGGCCACCACCGCCGGTGACTGCCGGCAGCCACCTTCGGCCGTCGGCCACCACCACCGTCGACCACCGCTACGCCCCACCACCGCAAACCACCAAAAAAAAAGTCAAAATAAAAAGGGTTACCAAACACCAAAAAAAAAACTCAAAAAAAAGGGGTTATCAAACACCCACTTGTTTTTATAAAAAAAAAATTAAACTGCTCTTTAAAAACTGAAAACTAAAAAAAAAAAATTATCAAACGAACCCGGGTCTGGGTTGTTTAGGCAATTTTATAAAGTCGGGAAAAGCGTGTTGAAGATCTTTGGGAAAATCTATGACATTTTGCCATCCCATCTCTGGGTCAATCATAGTTCCCTTGTTTCTGCCTTTCAGAAGTTTTTGTCCTTTTATGAAATGGACATTGAATTGACTCAGAGTAACCCATTATGGCTTTGTATATTTGTCTGCCTTCTTTTAATGCCCCCACACCAAGTAGGGCAATCTTTATAGTGGCCAAAACAAATGCAATAATTTCAACCGAAAAAGAAAAAAAAACGAATGAAATAAGAACTATACAAGACGTAGCCTGCCAATGTTTTCGTTTATGTGTAATGCAACCAAAAAAAATAGGTTTTAGTGATGATCACATAAAATCCACATTTTTTGTCACTAAAAAGAGGCACTACTAATACTTTTTTATCCTTTAGTGACAAAAGAGTATAATTTAGGCGAAAAGGATGTTTGTATACCTCATGTCACTAGTAAAATTCTTCTTTGGAACAAAAAGAACCCAACTATGCACTGCATCTGGGAGATTTTGCAATCTAGCCCGCTTACAGCAAAGGCTTGAGCAATTGAGGTGGAGCAGTCACAACTCGTTTGTTTCTTGTAGGACCTTACACTAGCAACTACTTTGATAAGGCCAGGATCATTGTTTCTGGAGGATTTGTCAAAGGGGAGTAACTTCTCAAACGAAGGGTATGGATCGCTTAAGCGTGTATTTATTGTGTGCTGCAAGGATAAAGCGATTCCAGAGGAGTTTCAGCAATGGATGATAAAGAACAGCCCAGTGGTATCGGAGGTGAAGGAGATAAAGGGTGCAGATCATATGCCAATGTTCTCAAAGCCACATGAACTTTGCAATTGTCTCTTAGA